>JAJONR010031781.1:0-125789 GCA_029582245.1 Solanum etuberosum
CAACGCCATTGCATGTATAGACCATCGTGGGTGAATCTCTAGTAGTGCGTAAGGTGTTGCAATGTTTCTTAGTTACTATCTAGGGGTGTCACACTTGGGCTAACCTTATATTGTTAGTTATTCTTGACTTTGTTGTGATTATTTGCATGAAGTGGTTATCTCCTTACTGTGCAGTACTAGATTATTTTGTAAGACTGTTACTTTAGACATGGTAGGTCATCCTTCTAGTTGTGTAGCAGGGCATCATTCTCAACATACTGGTTGGTGTTATCTCTTATATTGAAGCTTAGAGTCTAGTGTCTAGCATATGTTTGTCTTATTTGGCCTACGTATGTGATGTGACTAGGGAAGTCCCTCTAGTTGAGTCTATTCCATTCATCCGTGATGTTGTAGATATGTTTCATATCGACCTACCTAGCCTACCCTTAGTGTGATATGGATTTTCCTATGGAGTTTGAGCCAGGAACTCAATCTATTTCCATTTTTTTGTATCAGATTGCTCTTGCAGAGCTCAAGGAGCTCTGTGTTAAACTTTAGGATCTATTGGTTAAAGGATTTATCGCACCTAGTGTGTCACCTTGGTGTGTTCCCATTCTATTTGTGAAGAAGAAAGATGGCATGATGTGCATGTGTATTGATTATAGGTAGTTGAACAAGGTGACGGTTAAGAACCACTATGTCATATCGAGGATTAATGATCTATTTGATAAGCTTTAGGGTCCCATGGTGTTTTTGAAGATTGATATGACGTCTGGTTACCATCAGCGCAAGATTAGGGGTAGTGGACATCCCTAAGGCCACATTTAAGACTCGTTATGTCCACTATGAATTCCCAGTGATGTCTTTTGGGTTGCCTAATTCCCCTGCCACCTTCATGGACTTGATGATGCAGGTTTTCCGGCTATATCTAAATTTGTTCATCATTGTATTCATAGATGATATTCTGGTATAATCGCGGAGAAGCTGTGATCATGAGCAGCATCAGACGAATGTGCTCCAAACTTTGAGAGAGCAACGACTTTAAGCCAAGTTCTAAAAGTTTGAGTTTTGGCTTGAGTTTGTAGCATTCTTGGAGCACGTGGTGTCCACGGATTGCAGCATGGTAGATCTGACAAAAATTGAGGGTATTCGTGATTGGGCTAGGCCCATTTCAGTTACTGAGGTTCGGAGGTTTTTTTTATTTTACAGGCTACTACATATACTTTGGGGAGGGCTTCTCCACCATTGGTGAAACTTTGACATGTTAACTCACCTTGATGTTACTTTTGATTTGTCTGAGCAGTGTGAGTTGAGCTTTCTGAAGCTCAAGAAGTTGTTGATTACAGTTTCTATATTGACTCTTCAAGTTGAGAGAGAGAGGGCTTCACGGTCTATTGTGACGTATCTGGCATTTGTTTGTGTTGTGTTTTACTGAAGTAGGGCTGGGTAATTTCTTATACATCGAGGAAGCTTAGGTTAAATGGGCACAACTACACACTCATGACTTTGAGTTGGCAGTGGTAGTATTCACGCTTATGATATGGAAGCACTTCCTGTATAGAGTTTGTTGTGAAATATAAACTGATCATATGAGTGATCAGTATATTATAAGTCAGAGGGATCTAAATTAGAGGTAGCCTCAGTTGATTGAGATTCTGAATGACTATGACCTCTTTATTCCCTACAAACCGGGCAAGGGAAATGTAGTAGCGGATGCCTTGAGTCGGAAGAGAGTGAGTATTAGAAGTCTAGTCTTCCTATCTATGGTAAAGTGACCTTTAGCTTTAGACATTTTGTCCTTAGATAATCAGATAGTTTGGTTGGGTGTTTCAGATTCAAGGCATGTTCTAGCCTATCTGGTAGTTCAGTACTCTCTACTTGATCAGATCTATAGTTGCATGTTTGAGGATAAGGACATGGTGGAACTTTGAGATCGTGTGTTAGCAGGGGATACCTGTCTGGTGACCTTAAATTCATATGGTGTTTTCAGATTTGTAGGTAATATTTGTGTTCAAAGAGATATAGGTTTGATTTAGTTGATAATTTAGAAGTCCCAAGATTGTAGATATAATATCCATCTGCGCACCGTGAAGATGTACCTCAACTTGAGACTTCATTACTAGTGGAGCAGTATAGGCGATATATTACAGACTGTGTATCTCATTGACTTAGTTGTTAGCAGGTGAATGCCGATCATTTGAGTCCTATTGGTAAGTTTCAGGGATTTTCCATTTCGGAGTGGAAGAGGGAGCACATCACTATGGACTTAGTGGCAGGGATACCTCGAACTTCTAGAGGTATTAATAGTATTTGGGTCATCGTTGATTGATTGACCAAATTTAGCACACCTCCTTTATGTTTAGTTTTCATATAGTAACGAGAGGTTATCGTGTATCTACATTCGTGAGGTGGTTGGTCTTCATGGTGAGCGAGTCTATATTATATCAGATCGGATTGCTCATTTCACTTCTAGCTTTTAGTTGACTTTTCAGGATGAGTTGGGAACTGATGTTGCCCTTAGCACAACCTTCCACCCACACACTGAGGGTCAGTCAGAGCGTACTATCTAGGTTCTTGAGAATATTTTGTAGGCTTATGTGTTAGAGTTCAGATGTCACAGGGATCAGTTTTTGCCTTTGCCAGAGTTTGCGTAAAATAACAACTACGATTCTACAATGTAGATAGCCTCGTTTGAGGCCTTATACGGTAGGTGTTCTCTCTCTCTAGTTGTTTGGTTGGAGTCTAAAGAGCCAAGACCTCATAGTAAAGATTTGATTCACGAGGTTTTGGAGCATGTAAGGGTTATTCAGGACAGATTTTGGACCGCTCAGAGTAGCGACATGAGTTATTCTAGTAATAGGCGGCAACTTTAAAGGTTTTGAGTTGGTGATAGAGTTTTCCTTCGTGTGTCACCTATGAAGGGTGTGATGAGATTTGAGAGGTCGGGCATGCTTAGCCCCATGTATATTAGGACTTTAGAGATCGTTCGAACAGTTGGAGAGGGTGTTTATGAGTTAGCGTTGCCTCAGATGTTCACAACTATCCACCCAGTCTTTTATGTTTTGATGCTCCACCGATATGTTCTCAATGAATCAAATGTGCTTCAATATGATGTAGAAAAGTTGGATGATCGCTTGACCTTCGTGGAGGAGACAAGTGCAATTTTTGTTACAGATGTACGATGATTGGGTTTGATAGTCATTCCTTCGGTTAAGGTCCATTGGAGGCATTGTACAGTTGAGGAGGCTACCAGGAAAACTGAGAATGATATACGAGAGAAGTTTCCTTGCTTGTTTGAGCCTTCAGGTACTTCTTGACTCTTACTTTCGCAGACGAAAGTCCTTTGTAGTAGTAGATATTGTAGTAACCTCCAACTCTTTTTTGTCTTTATGCCTCTTGTTTGTTGGTTAGATATTTCTTGTAGCGACCCCAAGTCATTTATGACTTGCTGGGACTGACAGTCCCGTCAGTTTTTCGTTCGTTTAGTTTTTATGCGAATTTTAGTTTTTTGGTGCTTTTGAACCTTGAAGGGTCAGTTTTAATAAAAAGTGTAAGAACATGACCTCAGAATATGATTCCATCATCTCTAGAAGGGTCATTTTAGTCTTGTAGCATGGTTGACATGACTATGGAGGCTTTTAGTATGAGTTTATACAATTAGGCATTGTAAATTTTAAGTTTGACTTTAGTTCACATTCTGAGTAAACAATCTTAGATGAGAATACAGTCATTGCGGTTTGCTCTGGAATGTTGAACTTGGTCTAGAACGACCCTTTGTTTGGATCTCTAGTCTTCGTCGCTATTTATGAGCCTCCTTCTAGATTTTGGCTTAAAATTGAATTTGGGTGTGGGACCCACATTTTACCGTGATGATCTCGTATGGAAATTTTGAATACTCTGTTGAGTCCAAAATATCAAATTTTATAAGGTTGTATATCTCGTTTGCGTTTATGGGGTTCGGATTGAATTTCGGGCACCCCTATTGGAGAATTCGAAGTTTAGGAAAACCAGCTGAAGTGTTGATATCTGCTGCAGGCTTTTAGCGACTAGGATTAGGGTATTTATATAGCGAATTTGCAGCCTCATTTCTTATTTTTAAAAGGCAATTTCTCACTTATCTAAGCTCCGATTTGAGTGATTCAAATACATGGGTAATTTTTGGGAGGGTGACTTCATTGTCAAGTGATCACGAGATGTTGAAGGACCTCCGTTTGAGGTGAATTTTGTGATTGAACTGCTGCCTTTTCTCGCTTTCTTACTACACTTGTTGATTATTTGCATGTTTTAATGTGTGTTGTATTACGCCTATGATTATGGTCATCTTTGAAATACAAGTTCATGGCGTAGTTTAGGACCTCTTGACGGAGTCAATTCCAGAAATTCCAATGCGGTTCCCACGATTCTTGTTTGACTCTAAAAATTGGAGTGTCTCAGTTTTGGATGATTTTTGTGTCTAAATGGTCATATTGACATTGTGATCCTATTTTAGTAGCATGGAAGCATTCACAGTCGTTCAGAAGGGAAAAACACAAGGCTTGTTATTTTGAGAGCGTGCAGTCGGCCTATACGGAAAAACATCGGACTATGACTTTATTTCAAATTAGATTTAACATGAATGAGTGAATTTATTATGATTAGTGTGAATTGGCGGTGTGTACCTAGTTATTTTGGCTTTTTATTTTAGAAACATGACTTAGGGTTGATTACTACTATTTTGAGGGTACTGTCGTGATTAGCTGGTGTTGTACGTGTGTTATCGCATACTATGTGATTTACTACATGGTTTTTTAAGCATGTTTTGGCCTTAGTCTAGGATAAACAAGTTTTACTGTAGATCCTTGAACCTTGTGACCTTGGTATGTCTCCGATGTTGTTCGGATGGAATAGGTCCTTGTGGACTGGAATAGATATCTTGGATCTGATAAAATGAGCCTTAGTTTAGGCGTTTGCACAGATTGTTGGCCCTTTCTATCTTCTCTCCTTATTTATGTGTTTCTGATGCGTTACCAAAGATTGTATACTTTCTCAAAAAATGGAGTGCTTCCAAACTGGATGTCAATCCTTAGTGGCTTGGAGCCTACTTGAAATACTCTTTAGAGTAGATACGCCCCTAGACTCTCTTGCTAGATAGCTGGCTGACACCCTTGCGAGTGGGTTGGCTGGATTGGTGGCCTGGATAACTGAGATCATCTATAGAGTTGACACACCCTCGAGTCACTCTTGCTAGATTTGTAGCTTACACCTGTAGGACTGGAATGTATAGCTAGGCGGCCTAGGTTGATTGTCACTCTATCTAGCTGGGGTGGTAGTCGACTGGTTCTTGGCTACTTTGGGTGGAAGCCCGGCTGATGTTTTTTGTTCGGGTCTAGTTTACTCTTCGTTCTGATAGACTTAACTATTTTCTGTACCTCTCGGACTTTTCAGTGTCCGTTCGGATTTTGATATAAACTTGGGCACGAGTGTACCTTTTAGACTTATGGGTTCCTTTATTCTTTCTTGCTTTGATCATTTTGTGTCTACGTTTTATCTTATTGGATTGTTTTTACCTTTCTTGCTCAGTCAGCCTATGATGTCTACTGATGAGTCTGGGAATTTGACTCATTTAGGGCTTGATAATTACAGTTTAATGTCCTCGTTTGCCTAACTTATGCTCTAAACTGATTCTTATGTGTTGATTTGTAGCTAGGAAGATGAGCAAGGCAAGGATATTAATAGGCAAAAGATAGAAGAAAAATGAAGCTGAAGATTGCCAAAGCCATTCGCCGGTTCATCGAGTGGCATCTTAGCCCTCCCAATATTACAGTGTGCCGGGCCTTGAACAAAGAAAATTAAGCGATAGAGCGTTCCCTTTGGCAAGTCACCGATTGGATCGGCGAAGGAGTCCCAGTCCGCCGAAAGTCATAGGACTACTGGTGAAGATCCATACACAAAAGGTGTAACACCCGGAAAACTAGTAAGTTAAACTAGAGCTTTACGTGAAGGTTCTACAATTTGATATGAGGGTTAATATCATAAAATGACTACCCATATTTAGAATGAAGGTTTTAGAGGTTAAACGTCAAGGTACGACTCCCCAAGGACAAACCAAGGGGTCCTTGAGGAGGACCGTAAAACAGCCCCAAAAGCTGTCGAAAAAACAGCCAACTCACTATGGGGACGCACGCCCCGTGTGTCTACCCATGCCCTGTGGGGTAGGATCGTGGGTCAAGGGGGTTAAATCCATGTCCCAGTACCCATCCACGAAGGACCAGTACGTCCGTAGACCCACCCACGGTCCGTGCGTCAGGGTCTCATGGGTCGGGGTAGTTTTGGTTTTTAAGTTTTTAAGTTAGGAGTTAATGGAAGGTTCTAGAATTAATTAGTTATTAAGTAGGGTAATTTTATTAGTAATTAGACCACCTATATAAAGCTAATAGACTCTTAATTAGAGGATTCTAAAATCATTATTTTAGATTCACCAAAGAACCCAATTCCCTCTAAAGCTAGGTCAAATTACTTCATTGTTACAAGATTTTGTGAGGGATTTGAATTAAGGTATGTTAGCTTATTCATCTATGAATTCTTCCATCCATAGAATTCCCTATATTTCCCCCAATTGTGAAGATAAACCCCCAATTCTAGCTAGGGTTCCTTCCTATATTGTGGGTAGTGTTGGGTATGATTCCAATTGAGTGGATAGTACTTGTTTATTATTGATTTAGTATTGAATTATGTTATTAGGAAGATATTACATGTTTTCCATATTTAACCCTAGTCTAATTGATGAAATTGAAGAATGTAGGTTTATGCCATGTGAAGTGAAATAGAAGACTTATAGTTGATCTTCTAGAATTAATGTTATATATAGTAATTGATCAACAATAGAAGTATGTAAACATGAATTGAGTTAGGTCAAAAGATTATATGATGGATCTTCGTTAATAATAAATGAGATTGAACCTTTATGATGAAATATGACTAGAATTGCTTAAAGATGAAGCTAGTGACTTGAATGTCTTGTGATCTAGATATGTATGATGATTGTAAGGGGTAAACCTTTGAGAGTAAGGTTTGTAGTCATGAATGTTGATCACTAGGGTTTGAAGGTAAAGTTAATAAGATGAATTATGCATGTTAAGGATTGAGAGTAAAATCTATATGATAATAGAAGACTAATGGCAAAAATTATGGTGGAAGACATTTACCTACCTAATCTACCTTATGAATGATAGATTGTATGAAATGATAGAATCAGTTGAGTTATGATTGATATCCATGTCTAATGTAGTAATTCTAGATATGTTAATTTGATATGAGCTTTGACCCTATGAGGGAAAAATATGATATGATGCATGTTTGTATGAATCTATGTACATACCTTATGTACACTTTGAGAGTGAAGTGTTAATGATTAGGTTGTTGTTGTGGGCTGATTGAAAGGTAATTATCATGAACTCATAATGAACTTAAATGTGAAAGATGTTCTCACCTAGTAATGGTTCTAGGGTTGAAAGGCTTTCTCACCTAATTGAACCAATGGCTAAAGAGCCTTTATATCTAGATCATGGATGGTGATAGTTGCTCACGCATGGTCTAAAGAGTTATTTAGTGAATTAACTTGGATTGATTGTCAAGGACATCCCTCCATGAAACTTGAGTCATAGTAGAGACTTAATAATTATCTTGTGGGATTTAATCCTAGTACCGAGTGGATATTGAAATGAGATGGAAGTTCCCATCAAGTTGAGTTTGGGATTCAAAAATGGGAACTTTCACCTAGTAGAGTCCGGATTTCCCAAAGTATGTCTCATGAGATTTAAGCCTACACCTAGTGGAAGTTTGGGTTTCTAGTAGCAATCTTCGTATCTCATAACTACGTGCCCCATAGGAAAGTTAGCTAGTGGATCCGACTAAGATAATAAACCGGTCTTACCTTAGGCAAGTAGATCAACCCTTGACGGTGTGGGTACCACCAGGAGGGATCATGTGATAGTTCACATGTTCTCATGTCAGTGAAGGATATATCCCAACTACAACAAGATTAGTAGTGAACTAAGATTTATGCTTGAAGAAGCATCTCCTAGAGTTCAAACTTAATGGACTAAGATTATGCTTGAAGAAGTATCTCCTAGAGTCCAACACAATTAATGAACTAAGATTATGCTTGAGGAAGTATCTCCTAGAGTTCAAGACCATGATGAACAAAGATGTACTTAATGTAGTATCTCATAGTGTTCAAGTTAACATTGAACTTATATATGTTTAATGAAGTGTCTCATAGTGTTCAACCTAATAGTGAACTAAGATGTGCTTAAGGAAGTACCTCCTAGTGTTCTAAGGTTTTAAAGAGGGGACTAGTCGCCAACCAAGAAGTATGAGTAAGATGACCTAAAGTAGTACTTAGAGTGGGTAGTATTATGGGGTCTTATCCATTCATTGCACAAGTATGAATTATGGTTACCTAAGAAGTATTTCTCTTATATGAAGTATGTTTTGATGGATTGTTGCTATAGTTGCCTTCCATGTTATGTTTGACTAAAGATGAGAGATTCCCTTGTCTATGAGAAATAAGCTAATGATGAGATCAAATATGATAAAGATGTATGATGGCCTAAAAGTGGTACGTAGCCTGGGTGGGATTATGGGATCTCATCTATGCATTGCACAAGTATAACTTGAAGGTTACTTATGAAGTTTCTCTTATGTTAAGAGGGTTTGAGTATGGACTAAGCTTATGTATATATGGTATTTCCTATGTTATTTGATTATGCATTATGTTGACTTATGCTCATATTATGCCTATGTTGGAGATTATGCTTTTGATTATGTTATTGTCTCTTATGCTTATATCTTATGTTGGCTAACGCTTTTGTTATGCTCTTATAATATTATGCTAGCTAACATATTTAGTACATTTTGTACTAACACATACTCTTGCCTACATTCTTATCAAATGTAGGGTTTGGCGTCATTGAGTTCCATTCTTGAGGATAGGTTTCTAGAAGTGCAAGGAGTTAAAGAATTGGTGATTCCTCATAGTATCGAGGATAAAGCCACCATTATCTTCATTCCTTTTATTTATGTTTTAGACTATTGTATGGGCTGCGTCCCAAAGGTTTTATTCAAAGTTGAGTTTAGATGGTTTGAGACAAGTGTAGTAAGACTTCCGCTTTCCTTTTATAAAGACTTCGATTGTATGGATAAAAGTTTAAAATTTCCATACTTTTCTATTAACTTATGTTATGATATGCTAAGGGCTTGTTACCTCTAGGGTGTACCCCTGGCTTGTGACAAACTTGGTAATCAGAGCACAAGGTTTAAAATGGTTCTAGGATTTTCTCAAACCACGTCTAGTATAGTCTTGTTCATAAATGTGAAGCGTGCCACATTTATGAATAGGAGGCTATTGGATGTTTAGGAAACTTCACTTCTTCATTCTCTAAGTCATGCCATAGAGTTTATCTCTAGTAGGTCTTTCTCCTAATCCTTGCCCGATGGTTTTCAGGGTATGGCTAATACAAGGGCAAATGCTAGGAGAAATGAGGAAGAAAATGTGGATCATGAGGTTCCTCCCCAAGCTCCTCCTCAAGCTTGAATTGATCCTTCTAATATGTCGAATGTGGAGATTAGATCGGCTTTCCAAATGTTGGCTCAAGCCAATAGGGAAGTGGTTGCTCCAGTGAATCCTAATGTGAATTCCACGGATTTTAGATTGAGGGATTTATACTCAATGGAAGAACAATAGGCCGGTAGGAGCGGGTCTAATAGAGTGGGAAGTGTTTAAATCGGCATTTCTTGATAGGTTCTTTCCCTGAGAGTTGAGGGAAGCTAAGGTGGAAGAGTTCATTAACCTTCGTCAAGGAGGTATGAGTGTTCAAGAATATTCTATAAAATTTACTCAGTTGTCCAAGTATGATCCGGCTTTTGTGACGGATTCAAGGGATATGATAGACTTTGATGTTGTCTTTAGTATGAATGAGCTTCATTATTGCTTTTATGTTATAGATGATGTTTAGAAGAGTTGTATAGGCTTACTCCCAAGGGGGAGATAGTGTGCCTAAAATAGCAAGATTATTGTGTGTTTATGTGTTGCCATGATTTCATTATATGATGCATATTCATGAAAGCTTGTGATTTAAAATAAAATGAGTTTACATGATTTATTTCCTCATGTTGTAGTGCATTGAGTATGAGTTGCCTATTTGACTTCATGAGATGAATATATGAACATGCTAATTTAGTTTGGAGTTCAGAGATTCCTCCATAAATGAATGTTTTTTGAGAATAAATTGCATATAGGCTACATGAGCGTATGTTGAGCATGTTTTAGCAAGGAGATGGTAGTTCCTCCTTGGATATGAGTAGATATAGAATTTCATGCATTTTGGGTTGTTAGATGTGGTTCCTACTCCCTTGTGTTGCATTGAATATGTTTAGCTTGGAGTTGAAGTTTTCCTCTTTTGTTTGTGTGCTTTTAAATGTGTTGCATGTATGATGGGCTGCTAGTCTAGAGTTGTATCCTTTAAGAAGTGTTTAGAACCATCATTCGAGGATGAATGTTCCCAAGGGGGAAATATTGTAACACCCGGAAAACTAGTAAGCTAAACTAGAGCTTTACGTGAAGGTTCTAGAGTTTGATATGAGGGTTAATATCGTAAAATGACTACCCGTATTCAGAATGAAGGTTTTAGGGGTAAAACGTCAAGGTACGACTCCCCAAGGACCAACCAAGGGGTCCTTGAGGAGGATCCTAAAACAGCCCCAAAAGCTGTCAAAAAAACAGCCCACTCACAATGGGGACCCACGCCCCGTGGGGGAGGGTCGTGGTTCAAGGAGGTGAAAGCCATGTCCCAGTACCCATCCACGAAGGACCAGTACAGTCTGTAGACCCAACCACGGTCCGTGTGTCGGGGTCTCGTGGGTGGGGGCAGTTTTGGTTTTTAAGTTTTTAAGTTAGGGGTTAAGAGAAGGTTCTAGAATTAATTAGTTATTAAGTAGGGTTTTTTTATTAGTAATTAGACCACCTATATAAAGGTAATAGACTCTTAATTAGAGGATTCTAAAATCATTATTTTAGATTCACCAAAGAACCCAATTCCCTCTCAAATATTCTCTCTCTAGAAAGTGAAGAAGAAAAAGAAGAAGAGAAGAAAGCTAGGTCAAATTCCTCCATTGTTACAAGCTTTTGTGAGGACTTTGAATCAAGGTATGTTAGCTTATTCATATATGGATTCTTCCATCCATAGAGCCCCTAGATTTCCCACAATTGGGAAGATAAACCCCCAATTCTAGCTAGGGTTCCTTCCTATATTGTGGGTAGTGTTGGGTATGATTCGAATTGAGTGGATAGTACTTGTTTATGATTGATTTAGTATTGAATTATGTTATTAGGAAGGTATTACATTTTTTCCATGGTTAACCCTAGTCTAATTGAAGAAATTGAAGAATGTGGGTTTATGCCTTCTGAAGTGAAATTGAAGACTTAGAGTTGATCTTCTAGAATTGATGTTATATATAATATTTGATCAAGAATAGAAGTATGTAAACATGAATTGATTTAGGTCAAAATATTATATGATGGATCTTTGCTAGTAATGAATGAAATTCAACCTTTATGATGAATTATGACTAGAATTGCTTAAAGATGAAGCTAATGACTTGAATGTCTTGTGATCTAGATATGTATGATGATAGTAAGAGGTAAAGCTTTGAGAGTAAGGCTTGTAGTCATGAATATTTATCACTAGGGTTTGAAGGTAAAGTTAATAAGATAAACTATGCATGTTAAGGATTGAGAGTAAAATCTATATGAGAATAGAAGACTAATGGCTAGAATTATGGTGGAAGACCTTTACCTACCTAATCTACCTTATGAATGATAGATTGTATGAAGTGATAGAATAACTTGAGTTAGGATTGATATCCATGTCTAATGTAGTAATTCTAGATATATTAATTTGATATGAGCTTTGATCCTAAGGGGGGAAAATATGATATGATGCATGTTTTTATGAATCTATGTACATGCCTTATGAACACTTTGAGAGTGAAATGTTAATGATTAGGTTCTTGTTGTGGGCTGATTGAAAGGTAATTCTCATGAACTCATAATGAACTTAAATGTGAAAGATGTTCTCACCTATTAATGGTTCTAGGGTTGAAAGTCTTTCTCACCTAATTGAACCAATGGCTAAAGAGCCTTTATATCTAGATCATGGATGGTGATAGTTGCTCACGCATGGTCTAAATAGTTATTTAGTGAATTAACTTGGATTGATTGTCACGGACATCCTTCTATGAAACTTGAGTCATAGTAGAGACTTAATAATTATCTTGTGGGTTTTAGGCCTAGCACCGAGGGGATATTGTAATGAGATGGAAGTTCCCACCTAGTTGAGTTTGGGCTTCCAAAATGGGAACTCTCACCTAGTAGAGCCCGTATTTCCCAAAGTATGTCTCATTAGATGGAAGCCTTAACCTAGTGGAGTTTTGCGTTTCTAGTAGCAATCTCCGTATCCCATAACTACGTGCCCCGTAGGAAAGTTAGCTAGTGGATCCGACTAAGCTAACAAACCGGTCTTATATCCAATTACAACAAGATTAGTAGTGAACTAAAATTTATGCTTGAAGAAGCATCTCCTAGAGTTCAATCCTAATGGACTAAGATTATGCTTGAAGAAGCATCTCCTAGACTCCAACACAATTAATGAACTAAGATTATGCTTGAGGAAGCATCTCCTAGATTTCAAGACCATGATGAACAAAGATATACTTAATGTAGTATCTCATAGTGTTCAAGTTAACAATGAACTTAGATATGGTTAATGAAGTGTCTCATCGTGTTCAACCTAATAGTGAACTAAGATGTGCTTAAGGAAGTACCTCCTAGTGTTCTAAGGTTTTAAAGAGGGGGACTAGTATCCAACCAAGAAGTATGAGTAAGATGACCTAAATGAGTACTTAGTGTGGGTAGGATTATGGGGTCTTATCCATGCATTGCACAAGTATGACTTATGGTTACTTAAGAAGTGTTTCTCTTATATGAAGTGTGTTTTGATGGATTGTTGATATAGTTTCCTTCCATGTTATGTTTGATTAAAGCTGAGAGATTCCCTTGTGTTTGAGAAGTAAGCTACTGATGAGATCAAATATGATAAAGATGTATGATGGCCTAAAAGTGGTACTTAGCCTAGGTGGGATTATTGGATCTCATCTATGCATTGCACAAGTATAACTTGAAGGTTACTTATGAAGTTTCTCTTATGTTACGAGGGTTTGAGTATGGACTAAGCTTATGAATATGTGGTATTTCCTATGTTATTGGATTATGCCTTATGTTGACTTATGCTCATATTATGCCTATGTTTGAAATTATGCTTATGATTATGTTATTGTCTCTTATGCTTATATCTTATGTTGGCTAACGCTTTTGTTATGCTCTTATGATATTATGCTAGCTAACATATTTAGTACATTTTGTACTAACACATACTCTTACCTACATTCTTATCAAATGTAGGGTTTGGCATCATTGAGTTCCATTCTTGAGGATAGGTTTCTAGAAGTGCAAGGAGTTGAAAAATTGGTGAGTCATCATAGTATCGAGGATAAATCCACCATTACCTTTATGCCTTTTATTTATGTTTAAAACTATTGTATGGGCTGCGTCCCAAAGGTTTTATTCAAAGTTGAGTTTAGATGGTTTGAAACAAGTGTAGTAAGACTTCGATTGTATGAATAAAATTTTAAAATTTTCGTACTTTTGTATTATCTGATGTTATGATATGCTAATGGATTGTATGAGACCCCTTCGGGGTCAAGTACGTCGTGTTACATCTAGGGTGTACCCTTGGGTCGTGACAAAAAGCGATCAGAAAGTATAGGAGGCCCATCGCCGATCAGGTCAGCGAGCCCTACCTGGATCGCCTAATACTACAGTAAAAAAATGGTGAGAACTCATGATAAAGAGGCGATAGATACAGGAGTTTGGCGAGTCACTGACCTGTTCGGCGACATGCGACTTATACCGCTGAATGACCTCGAAGAAATAAATCTGAAAGCGTATAAATTGATTTTTAAAAAGAGATCAAAGCATCCTACCATTATTAGACTCAGAGTTCTTAACTGAAACGTTGTTTTTTAGTTTTGAAGAAATTTCTAGTAGATTTTGATTTGTTTTTTTTTTAAACCTAAATTGGAGCATTGTAAAGATTCAGATATTGCTACCCAGCTTATGGAAAATGTAGTTGGTATTAATTTCTTACTTTTTATGATGTGTGGCTAAAACTCCGATTCTTGGGGTGTGATTATATGATTAATTACCTTAATTAGTTTTTGGGTATTAGTAATTAGTGATTTAAATGTTGTTTTGAAGTGGGTTTGATTGGTAATTGAGGTTTACTTTATGAATTGTAGTTGAAGAATGCTATTCTACTTTAGTATTATATGCTTGCTTGACCAAGAGATTTTAGAATTAGGATAATCAGTTGACAAGTGTAGTGATTGGGTTGTTGTGGGTTCAGCTCGAGAGAGTGAGTCTTAATTCAATCCTACCTATCTAGCTCGAGATAGTAGATAAATTGAGGGAGTGGGCTGTTTTTAGTTTGATGCTATTTGAGGTTCAAGAGAACTCAGTTGATTCGCGATGGTTGATCGAGAGATGGCCATTACATCCAAAGTCTAGTGTACCCACTTAGATTCAACAACTTTTAGTAATTGCAAATTACCCATATAGCGAAATTTGCAATTAATCAATCACATCCCCAAGTATCCCTATCTACTTGATTACTCCCCTCTTTTTCTTAGTTGTTAATTGACAACCTCATCCCCCCATTTGACACTTGTTGTCAACCCCTTAGATTTAATTGAATGATTTCGATAATTTCTATTCTTACAACCGTTTAAAACATCTATTTCACTTCATAACTTCTCTACTTTATTACTCCATGTGGGATCGACCCCAACTCTCTTTTGGGTTTATACTAGATTACGACCGCCTACACTTAGTATCGCATGAAGTATAGTTCAACGTTATCAAAATTGGCGCCGCTGTCGGGGAGTGGTGTTTAAAATTCTATTATTGAAGTATAGATGTGACCTAATCTTGTTTGTAGTTGAATTGACTTACTTTACTTTAAATTTTTGGTTAGCTGTGTGTGAGAAGGTGACAAGATGAGTGTCAATGGAAGCACCATGAACCAACTTGGCCACCAAGATTATGTTGACAACTTGAATAATGCCAATAAAGATCAATTGGGTAGCGTAGGTTCTATTCACTTACCTCCGGTCGTGGGATATGTTGCATTCCATGTAACAAGCACGATGCCACAACTATTGAAAATGAAAGGTTAATTCAGAGGGCTGGATCATGAGGATCCTCATGAACATATTCAGAATTTTGTGGACGTATGTGGTACATTCTCACTCAAGAATATCTCACAAGAATCAGTCCGTCTTCGGTTGTTCCCTTTTTCTTTGATGGCGGAAGCGACCAAATGGTTAGCGGATCTACCTAGGAACTCCATTGTGTCTTGGCAAGAACTTGCCGAGTCATTCTACATAGGATTCTTCACACCCTTGAAGATGGTGAAGTTGCGGGAAAATATTTAGAACTTCAAGAGAGTAGATGGGCAACCGATTCATGAAACATGACTGAGATTTCAAAAGTTGCTGCTACAGTGTCCAACTCACGGGATTCCGGTCAATGTGATACTATAATATGTTTACCAGAGTTTAGACTCAGTTAACAAAGTAGCAGATAACCAGATAGTCGGAGGAGGGATAATGTTACAACCATTTGAAATAGCATCTTCTCTTCTTGATGAAATGACGAAGATTAACTGGGCTTGGTACACTTAAGAGGACCACGTGTCTCTATTGAATTTCAGGATGACAAAGAAACAAATTGATAAGGAGAAAGAGCATGATGAATATATTAGCAAGATGATGTCCCAAATGAGGTATAAAGGACCGCGCAAGCACCGGTGAATAACATGCCCAAACAAGATGTAGAAAGTCCAATGTAAAGCACCACTGAAGAGCTGAAAATAGCTAAAGAAAGGGGTGCATCACCTCCAAAGGTAGTGAAACCGCTACCCAAAATCAACCCGCCTTTTCCCCAAAGGCTCAAAAAGCAATATGAAGATGAAAAGTTCAAGAAATTTATATCTGTGTTCAAGACACTTTCAATAAACCTTCCTTTAGTAGAAGCATTATTGGAGATGCCGGAATATCCAAAATTCATGAAGGGGCTTGTCACTAAGAAAAGAAATATGGATTCCGAAACTATTGAGGTCTCTCACAATTGTAGTGTCGTTATGACCAAGGATGTGATCACAAAAAAAGAAGATCCGGGGGCATTTACTATACCATGTACCATTGGGATGCTGCAGTTTGCCAAAGCATTATGCGACTTGAGGGCGAGTATTAATTTGATGCCATATGCTATCTTCAAGCAACTTGGGCTGGGTGAACAAAAGTCCACAACAATGTGGCTTCTTATGACTGATCGGTCCATCAAACACCCCATTGTAATACTCTATGAGATATTGGTGAAAGTGGATGGATTTATCTTTCCGGCTGACTTTGTTATTTTAGATTGTGAGATTAATCAAGAGGTACCTATCATTTTTGGTAGACCATTTTTGGAAACTGAAAGAGCCCTAGTAGATGTTGAAAGTGGTGAGTTGATGTTCTGGGTAAATGATGAGGAGGTCACCTTCAATGTGTGCAAATCGATGAAGCAACCTAGTGAAATTCATGTGGTTTCAATGATTGATGTGATTGATGAAACAGTGGCTAGCGTGAGTGAAATAATGTGTATGTGTGAACCCCTTGGTGTTGTACTCTCAAATTATGGAAAGGATGACGTTCAAGGGTATGACGAAGTGGTGGTTGTTCTACAGGGACTAGGTGCATGCTCGAGAAACCCATTGAAACTTGATATTGATCTGAAAAATCGAGAGAGTCCTCCCGCTAAACCATCCACGGAGGAACCCCAAAGCTTGAGCTGAAAGTGCTCCCATCTCATCTTTGGTATGCATTTTTGGGAGTGAATAATACCTTGCCCGTTATCATTGCAGCGGACTTGCTTGAGTTGCAAGTGAAATTTCTTCTTGAAGTGTTGAAACACTACATTAAGGCCATAGGTTGGACAATTGCTGATATTGTAAGTATTCCACCCGGGATTTTCACTCATAAAATCCAATTGGATAATGAATGCAAACCAAGTGTGGATCATCAAAGAAGATTAAACCCACCGATGCAAGAAGTGGTGAAGAAAGAGATCATCAAGTTGCAAGACGCATGCATGGCTTACCCTATTGCGGATAGAAAATGGATAAGTCCCGTACAATGTGTACCAAAGAAAGGAGGCATCACGGTGGTCCCAAATGAAAAAGGGGAACTTGTACCTATGAGGCCGGTCACCGGTTGGAGAGTATGCATGGGCTATTGGAAGCTAAATTCATGGACCAAGAAAGATCATTTTCCAATGCCATTTTGGACCAAATATTTGATAGGCTTGCGGGGCGTGGATGGTACTGTTTCTTAGATAGCTATTCCGGGTACAACAAAATCTCCATTGCACCAGAAGATCAAGAGAAAGCCACTTTTACATGTCTCTATGGGACTTTTGCTTTCAAGAGGATGCCTTTTGGGTTGTGTAATGCCCAGTACCATTCCAACGCTGCATGCTTTCTATTTTTACTGACATGGTGGAAGACTCAATGGAGTTCTTCATGGATGATTTCTCAGTCGTGGGTGATTCATTTGAAACATGTTTGGCACATCTTGGGCAAGTCCTTCAAAGGTGTGTAGAAACCAACGTAGTCCTAAATTGGGGAAAATGCCATTTCATGGTTAAGGAAGGCATAGTCCTAGGCCACAAGGTGTCACAAAAGGGATTGGAGGTGGACAAAGCAAAGATTGAGGTTATTTAGAAGCTAGCCCCACCTATCTATGTAAAAGGTGTTCGGAGTTTCTTGGGTCATGCAGGATTCTATCGGAGATTCATCAAAGTCTTCTAAAAAATTGCACACCTATTCTGTAAGCTATTGGAGAAATAGATGAAGTTTATCTTTGATGATGCATGCTCCAAACCTTTTAAGTGCTTGAAAGAAAGGCTAATCTCTACCCCAGTAATCATTAGCCCAGATTGATCTGAACCATTTGAAGTGATGTGTGATGCGAGTGGTATTGTGTTAGGGCAAAAGCGCACCAAGATCTTTCATCAAATATACTATGCCAACAAGTTGCTAAATAGAGCACAACATAATTACACTATTACTGAGCAGGAACTACTTGCAATGGTATATGCATTTGAGAAGTTCAGGGCATACTTATTGGGGACTAGAGTTATAGTTCACACTGATCATGCAGTGTTGCGGTACTTAACGGGGAAGAAAGATGAAAATCTGAGATTGATAAGATGGGTGCTATTACTTCAAGAATTTGACTTTGAAGTTAAAGATAGAAGAGGTTGTGAAAATCAAGTGGCTGGTCACCTATCTAGGTTTGAGGCAGAGAAGAAAGAAGAGTCTGAGTTAGACATAAATGACTCATTCCAGAAGAGCAGGTATTCACCGTCACTCTTAATCTCATTCCTTGGTATGCTGACCTTGCTAACTATGTAGTATGTTGAATTATGCCTGAGGATCTGAACTTCTACCAACGAAAGCGATTATTGTTCAATGTAAAGATGTATTTCTGGGATGAACCATATCTATTCACAGAATGTGCAGACCATATAATTTGGTGATGCGTACCGGAAGAGGAAGTCAATGAAATTCTCAATGCGTGTCATACCTCACCTGTTGGTGGACATCATAGTGGAGTGCGAGCAGCAGCTAAATTGCTTCAAAGTGGCTACTATTGGCCATCACTATAACGAGAGGCACATGACTTTGTGAAACAATGCATACCTTGCCAAAAGTAGGGAGGGGTATCAAGAAATCATGAATTACCTCTTAACCCCATCCTAGAAGTTGAGTTGTTCGATGTTTAGGGTATTGATACCATGGGTCTATTTGTAAGCTCTTTTGGAAACAAGTACATTTTGGTGGCAGTTGATTACGTTTCCAAATGGGTGGAAGTTGTAGCATTGCCCAACAATGAGGGTAAGAGTGTTGTGTAATTCTTGAAGCGATATATTTTCGCTCGATTTTGTACCCCGCATTCTATCAACAATGATGGAGGGTCTCATTTTTGCAACCAGATATTCCCCTCATTATTGAGTAAATAAAAGGTCAAGCATAAAGTTGCAATGCCATACAATCCACAAACAAGTGGACAAGTGGAAGTTTCAAACCCAGATATTAAAAGTATTTTGGAAAAAATGGTGAATGCAAATCGGATGGATTGATCTTGAAAATTGGATGATGCTCTGTGGGCATATCGTACTGTGTTAAAAACACCGATTGGTATGTCACCCTATCAGTTAGTGTTTGGAAAGTCATTTAACCTGCCAATTGAGCTTGAACATAAGGCTCTATGGTCATTGAAGACATTAAATCTGAACTTGGAGAATGTTGCGAAAGGGAGAGTAAATCAACTTCATGAGTTAAAGGAATTTTGGTTGAGAGCATATGAAAGTTCAGCCCTGTATAAGGAGAAAATGAAGAAGTTGCATGACGTCAAAATCCTTCAGCGTGAATTCCGACTCGGTGATTTTGTTTTGCTATACAATTCTCATTTGAGACTTTTCCCCGGTAAACTTAAATTGAAGTGGTCTGGTCGATTCAAGGTGACTCGAGTATTTAACAATGTGGCAGTCGAAGTGGAAAGTAAAGATGGACTAGCTTTCATGGTGAATAGGCAGCGTCTGAAACTCTATTTTGGAGAATGTCATGAAATATCAATAATTGATGTGGTGTATTTGGAAGATGCTTGAATGCATTTCCATGCCGTGCCACAACGTTAAGTAAGGCGCTTCTTTGGAGGCAACCTAAGCTTTAGTTATTTTCAAATAATGTGTGTTGGATGTGCAGGAACAGGTGTTTGTGCGATGGTACGACCATTTCGGCGGTCAGCTGAGTGGATCAGCGATCGCAATTTTTCTCGCCTTTTGCACAGGACGGGCGGACCATCGTAACTCTTTCCTTTTTCATTATGTCTTTATATATTTTTTATTCTACATTGAGGACAATGTTAGGTCTATTTGGTTGGGTTGGGGTTTGATACCGCCTTTTAATGTTTTAAATATGGCTGTTCTCTTTCAATTTTGAGTGTCGGTTCTGAGCAATACCGATGACTTGATTAGTGCTCTCGATTGAACGATATGAGTGTACGGCTACACTGAGGCGAATTGAGTCACATAAGTCATATGTGAACTCCTAGCATCTGATTGTGACTAGCCTGTTGTTGATTCGATCTTTTGTGATGATCATTGTATGTTGGCTGAAAATTGTAGAGTCTTGTTTGATGATTATGTTGAATGCCATGTGTGGCGAGATTTTGTTGAAACATGTGCATTGGTAATTTCTAGAACTTGTCCCGTCAGTCCAATTGATTTATCCCAGCAAGCGATTGAAATGATCTTAGGCACAATTTGTGAAGTGTGAACAAAAAATTGATCTTATACCTCTTTGTGACCTCCTTGTGAGAGTGTGAACCTAGATTGGCCCCATTTGAGCCTACCTTTTACTTTGTAAGAAACTTGAACAACTTTGACCCTTTGTCCCATCACCTATAACCTTCATGAAGTATTGGTTCGTTTGAATAGTCAACTTCGGCCAAAAGCCTAAGTTGGGGGTGTGGTGAAAAAGGAGTAAAACCAAGAAGTGTGAACAATTCGCCCATGAAGGATGTTTTTTTGAAAAAGATGGAACCCCTCCATATAAAAAAAAAGAAAAAAAGAGAGAGAAAAGAAATTTGTGAAAGAGATTGAAAAAGAAAAGAGTTTGTGAAATAAAGCTTGTGAAATGAGCAAAAGAAACGGGGCATCCAATGAGTCATGCTTAAATGAACATAGAGTGGATTGTGAACATTGTTTAATGTGCAAGAGAATGAGAAAAAGTGAAATGCAGACCATGCTTCATGAAGGTAGTAGTCACTAAAACAAAATGATCATACCTTTACACTCAGCCCTGTTACAAGCCTTAAAAGTCCTTTTTGATCTTGAGTGAGCTGAAAGTAATGTTGATTGGAAAATAAGGGCAAGCCTATGGATAGAGTCATGCATGTGTTTATCTTTGTGAGTGTGAGAGTTGTTTTTGATTCTGATATTCTAAATTGCTAATGAGTCTTGTGTGAGCATGGAGTCATTCTTGGTGTGAGGGCATTTGAATGCTTTTGTTGAGCTTGAACTTGCATTTGAAGCAAGCATTGTGAGCTTGAGTTCTATTTGATGATGGTTAGTCAATGTTTCAAACATAGAGTTCACAATTTAACATTGTATGTGTAGTTTGAACCTCTTGTGTGAATTCGTGTTGAGTCTTGAGTAGTACTTTTTGTAGACATCCTTATTGAAGTGATTTATCTTGGGTTTTACTTGAAGACAAGCAAAAGTTTAAGTTGGGGGTTTTGATGAGTCTGGGAATTTGACTCATTTAGGGCTTGCTAATTAAAGGTTAATGTCCTCATTTGCCTAACTTATGCTCTAAACTGATGCTTATGTGTTGATTTGTAGCTAGGAAGACAAAAGAGCAATGCAAGGACATAAACGGGAAAAAGAAAAAAGAAACACAAAGTTGAAGATTGCCAAAGCCATTCGGCGCTTCAGCGAGTGGCGTCTTAGCCCGCCCAATGTTACAGTTTGGCGGGCCTTGAACCAAAAAAATTAAGGGATAGAGCGTCCCCTTTGGCGAGTCGCCGATTGGATCGGCGAAGGAGTTCCAGTCCGCCGAAAGTTACAGGACTACTGGTGAAGATGCATACACACAAGGCAATCAGAAAAGATAGGAGGCGCATCGCCGATCAGGTTGGTGAGCCCGAACTGGATCGCCTAATATTACATTACAAAAGTGGTGAGAACTCGAGATAAAAAGGCGATGGATAGAGGCGTTTGGCGAGTCACCGACCTGTTCGGCAACACACGATCTATACTGCCGAATGACTTTGAAGGCCTAAATCTTAAAGCATATAAATTGATTTTTAAAAAGAGATCTGAGCATCCTACCATTGTTGGACTCAGAGTTTATAACTGAAACGTTGTTTTTTAGTTTTGAAGAGTTTTCTAGTAGATTTTTATCGGGTTATTTTTATTTGAAGCTAAATTGGAGCATTGTAAAGATTCAGATATTGCTACCCAGCTTATGGAAAACGTAGTTGGTATTAATTTCTTAGTTTTTATTAAGTATGGCTAAAAACTCCATTCGTGGGGGTATGATTATATGATTAATTCCCTTAATTAGTTTATGGGTATTAGTAATTACTGATTTAATTACTATTTTGACGTGGCTTTGATTGGTAATTGAGGTTTACTTTATGAATTGTAGTTGAAGAATGCAATTCTATTTTAGTATTCTATGATTGCTTGAGAAAGAGGATTTAGAATTAGGGTTATCAATTGACAATTGTAGTGATTGGGTTGTTGTGGGTTCAGCTCGAGAGAGTGAGTCTTAATTCAATCCTACCTATCTAGCTCGAGAGAGTAGATAAATTGAGGTAGTGGGTTGATTTTAGTTTGATGCTTGTTGAGGTTCGAGACAACTCACTTGATTTGTGATGGTTGATCAAGAGATGGACATTACATCCAAAGTCTAGCCTACCCACTTAGATTCAACAACTTTTAGTAA
Organism: Solanum etuberosum; assembly: GCA_029582245.1. Taxonomy (NCBI): domain Eukaryota; kingdom Viridiplantae; phylum Streptophyta; class Magnoliopsida; order Solanales; family Solanaceae; genus Solanum; species Solanum etuberosum. The sequence goes on from JAJONR010031781.1 coordinate 22,692, forward strand.
TTTCAAATCACCCATATAGCGAAATTGACAATTAATCGATCACATCCCCAAGTATCCCTATCTACTTGATTACTCCCCTGTTTTTCTTAGTTATTAATTGATAACCTTACCCCCCCCCCCATTTGACATTTGTTGTCAACCCCTTAGATTTAATTTAATGACTTCGATAATTTCTATATCTACAACCATTTAGAACATGTCTTTCACTTCGTAACTGAATTCTCTACTTTATCACTCCCTGTGGGATTGACCCCAACTTTCCGTTGGGTTTATACTAGATTACGATCGCTTACACTTAGTATCAGATGAAGTGTAGTTGAGCGTTATCACCTACTAAGTACCTTTGTTTTGGTACTTATGCTACACCATGCATCTTTTCGTGATGCAGGACCTAGTACTAGCTACAAGTGTTGGTTGTTCGTGCCGTCTTTTGAAGCTTGTAAATATCGGAGATAAGGGTGACAACTCCACTCACAATCTTTGTCTGTGAAGGCCTTAATATCATGGTTGAGTAACCCATAGACCCGATTGATTGCTTCCGGCCCATAGTTGGCAACCTTTCCCTGGATAGTGATCAACCTTGATGCCATGTCAGTCTCCATGAGGTATGCATCAAACTCCCGCAACCATTTCTCATTTGCCTTGCAAGGTTCATCTGCAAAGCATATCCAAACGAATGCAAACAACCTTTGGTGGAAAGTTGGAAGCATTTCCTGAAATTTGTCGAGCGAGATGTCTCTCTCCTGAAGTAGCTTTTTCTTTATCAAATCAGCATAATATATTTCTTGTGTTCGGAGAGATACAAATTGATATTGGTCATAGTCTACCACAAGTTCCTTCTCAAAACCGAGTTATTGTGCCATTCATGACTTTGTGAGAATATGTAAATCAAAATATCATACAAGTGTGAGAATGATATGTTAAACAATGCTATTTCATAAGTAGAAGTAAAATAAATTGGTTAGAACTCAATTTAGAACCAAAACATGAGAGCTAAAATTTTTCACACTGGCGGGAAATAGCCCCAGTATCGCAAGCGAACATCACAAAACTGACTTGAAGCCGCTTAAGCAGAAATTGCAAAAGTGAAGGGGTATCACTTAAGTGAACATCCCTTTTGCGATGGTGAGTTTGCTTTTGCAGTCACTCGCCCCCTTCAACAAGAAAAACAAATTTGATTTCTTATTTTTAGCACGAAATTTCAACTACCATTAGTGTAAAATCAACAACAACAAAACAAGCAACCAAGAAACTCAATCATTTCGGCACAACAAGTTTTGAAAATCATTTTTAAGTTCATTTGTGCATTTAATCAAACACATGGTTCTAAAACTATTTTCAATAATTAGATCATGAAATGGGTACTCAAGACTTCCCCAAATACTTTAAATGATCCCACACACATGCATTTAACAATTTAAGCAAAGAAATCGGCATAAAAATTTACAATCTTAAAACACCCAAGTTACAGAAGTTACTACCTACTAACGACACCCAACTTTCAACTAAGCAATAAAAAGTAAACAATGATTCTTACCACTTCAAAAGAGTAAGAGTAAAAGAAACATAAACGATTATGTTTGCACAATGAAGACCAATCAGTTGGAATCGTTATGGAACAAGTGAAGGGAGAGAACAAGAAGTTGAACCTTTTATTTTGTGAATTTTGTCTGTTTGTCTTCCTTACACTCCCTTTTTATATGCCTTAGCTTTGCTTAATCGACGTCAGGTAGCTTTTTGAATTCTCATGAAAGGCGTAGTTCTCTTAAGGGAGTGCCCCTCCGCTTAAGAAATCTTCGCTTTTGCAATAGAGAGCCGCTTTATGGAGTTCTCTTAAGGGAGTGCCCCTCTGATTTAGGTGCTCCCGAGGCCTTTTTGGCAGGCTGCTCACTGTACCATTGGGCAAACTCAAGGGGGCATTGAGCGATTCACCCAGTCTAATTAGGCGAGTCTGGGCGCCCAAATACCTCACAAGTCATTTTCCAATGGGGTTTTAGCCCTGAATTTCATTTCCTTTTAGATTCATACCTCCAAATCTGGTCAAATTAATTCAAAAAAACTCCAAAATCATGAGGATAAGTAAAAAACAATAATTTAAACCTAATCTAGAATTTAAAAACTTAAAATTAAACTAACCCTCTGGGTTTCCAAATTAAACTAACCCTCTGGGTTTCCAAATCTCCCATAAAGCGCACAATTTAACATCGCGGTGTGAAATTGGGTACATAACCCTCTGGGTTTCCACTTTGAGGCAATGAATCCTCTCCCAAACTTGAGATCAATTTAACTCCGAAGAGCATGGTGAGTGCTAGAGATCATCAAGTGTTTCACCCGATCTGTCCAATTTGAAGACTTGAATGTCTTACCAAACTTCACATAATTCTTTCATTTTGGATCGTTGGGTAAGAGCGAAAGAGTCACTAGGCCATGTGAGCAGTGAACTTCATAATTCTTGGCCTTCAAGTGAGTGGCACTCTATTTTTTAAATGAACTATTGTTGTCATATATGATCTTTTTTTCTTTTCTTTGCACCCTAGTATCATGCTATTTATTTCGGCTTTCTGGATTGTTATTGTCTTGGGTTTGTTAAACAAGCTCAAGATATCTTTTATATCAACCTTCACCTCTTCGCTTGTCTTGGTTTAAAATAATTCAATTTCAAACATGTATTGGACCTTCTCATCGCACCAAGAAAGATGCAAGTCATGAGACACTTTTCAGTCTTTTCGGCCATTGGATAATAAGGTGTTTTCACCCTAACCATTTCTTTCACCTTAGCCCTCAGAGTAACAAGTCCAAATTCAAGGTCGACCAAGCCACATCATCGAGCTAGGTGACTTTTTCTAAGCATTTCAATTTCTTGGAAGAGTAGAATAGGGCTTTCTTGCCTCAACTAAGCTTTTCATCCACGACCCTAAGACTCAATTGACCTATCACATTTGTTTCACTGAATGTCCATGGGTCGGTAGAGGGAATACCACTCCCAAGGATGTAATGATCATAAAAATCCATAGAAACGAAACAAAAGAAAATAAAGACAATTATTCACAATCTAGTTAGAAATAAGTAAACAAGAATTCATAAATCAATTCAATCCATATAATTGTTCCTAGGCAGTGGCGCCATTTTTGATAACACTCAAATGACTCTTCAAAACAAATCAAAAGAGTGAGCGGTCGTTGTCAATAAAAGTACCTAACTAAGAGTCGGGGTCGAATCTCACAAGGAACAATGTACCGTTAATTTAAATGATATAGGCTTACTAGGTATTAGTTTGAATATAAATATACAGGGTACAAGATTATCAATAGAAGGAATTTTTTTCTAAGTACATTCCTAATGGGGGCCAAGAACATATCAAGAAAGAGATTTATGAGAATTTGGCAAACTTGAGATTCTATTAACACTCAACGATCCATTGCAATTGAATCTATAATCATTAAAAATGGGAAGGCTAGTGTATCTGTAATTACGCTAATTATCGTTGGATCTCAATGTATTTATGCATAGAATATCCTTTCGTTCTCATCTAAATTAAAAATTAAACAACCTAATACCTTCGCTTAGACCTCTCTTTCGAGCAAGCCTTGCTCCTAAACTTTCTCTTTTTCGGTTTCAAATTCAGAATTCTATGTTAAAATGCAATTATCAATCTAATTTTCCACTCCACAGATTCTATTTTCATGCAACCCACGAATATCAGAAGCTAGGATTGAGCGTGCACTCTAAACCCATAAATTCAAACATGAAAACTAGATTAAACCTATTTCAATAAATCAAACATGGAAATAAGGAATTACAAAACCAATAGAGTAATCAGTTAAATACCCAAATAACTTTGTCTATTTCTAGCAAAAAACCAAATTCACACAAGAATTACACCCACATTTCTAGCAATTAAAAAAAATGAAATGAATAATGTTAAAATATATTTACTATGATTAAAACATAGTCTTAAAATACACTAACGAAATGTGAGGCAACTTCCCCTCAATGTCTCAACTCCAAGATCCAGAACAATGTAAGATCCACTTTATGATAAGTTTTTCTTTCTACTTTCTTCGCTCTGTAAAAATTCTTGGATAATGAATAATGTTCCACTCTAACCCTATTTTTTAAATTTAGGGTCTAATGCTTGAGAATTTTCCATTCTACCCCTGTCTGAAAAGGCGGGCTCCACAAAAGTTTGGTGAAGCGACCTCCGCCTGTTTGGGCCAGTTCATAAAAGAGAACAACGCGTCATCACTTAAGTGGATAGTTTACTTTGTTGACTATTCCGCTTAAGCGAATAGTCTTCCGCTGGTGCGTCACTTGGGACTTGTTTTCTGCAAGGTTTTGCTATTTTTGAAGATTCTACTCCACTTTTGTTCATCCTTTTCTTTCCCAATATGAAAACACCTGAAACAAAAAAATTCAAGGATAGTTAGCCTCTTTATCTACATGAGTGCCACCAAATCACAAGAAAAGAGTCCTCAAATGAGTATAAATTCACCACTCATCAACGACTATGCTCAATTCCTATATTGTGAAACAAAGAATTCAACACAACGATCCAAATCTTAGATTATGAAATTGAGAACATTTAGCCCTATATTATATGAATGATGATGTATATGCTATCATGTTTTACAGTAACCTCAGTCCCATGAACTCATTATATACCCTTAATGTCTAGCGAAATCACCTTAAGTCATCCATATTCCCAAATAAAATTTCTTGAACTATTCGTGCTAATGATCTTTTGGCTGTAAGTTCTTATAGTACTTCTTTTTTTTATGTTTCATAGCGATGTTGATAGTATCTTAGTGTTAGTTTATATAAGAGGGTAGATAACCTTTATTGTGAAGAATGTAGTAATCTTATTCCACATAGATAAGGTTTTAAATGAGGAGTAGGACCAAAATGACGCTTGGTTATATGTAGTAGCTAGATGAGAATATTTGGTGTGTATCCTTGTAGTAATTCATAAAATTTTAATTTGTAGAGATGATTAGAAGGAAAGAAATTTGTAGAATAATTGGTTGCCTAGAATTTCATAAAGTGGTCATAGTACTAGGCTTTAATGTGGAGTTGATAACATGGAGTTTCTATAGTACTAGTCTTGAATAAGGTAGTGATAACATAATGTGTCTATAGTAGTAGGGTTTAATGTGGTGTTGATAACATGTGAATAAATGCATGATGCATTAAGTGCCTCTTTATTTGAATTTTTGGTTTGTTAAATACGGTTGTAAGGGGTAGTATTCTTAGGGTGAAGTTCTCTAAAGATATATAAAACACGAATCTTGTGGTTTAGATTAGTATAATCATCTTAAGTGTAGCACTTTATAATTCTTAGTTAGGCATAAAAGTGATTAGAGAATGAAGTTAGACTGAAACCTTAGTAGAAGTTACTCATTTAGTCCAACTTGACCATAACTCGTGGACGAATGATTCAAAGGAGGAGATATTGTAACACCCTAAAAATTTCTAAGCTAAGATCTGAACAATCCTTGATAAGTGAATACGGTTGTAATTGATGATTCTTAATTGTGCTTAGGTTTGGAAGTCAATTATTTAGTGTGGGAGGATATTTGGATATGAATTAAGGTAGTAATAATCCTCTTACACAAAGTTGACTTGAGTGTTTCCTTATCAATAGAGTTTCCATATAAAATTTTACTTTTGTCAAATTTAAACAATCATATCTCTTCGAAATATGACCACTTTGGTGGCCCATAAACTATCAAATTAAATGTAACATCTCAGATTGAGCAAGGTAGAATTTGCAGCTTTTGAAGAACCTGGTGCCAGTACCGACTAAGTCACCTATGACCCGTGGACTGACACACGGTCTGTAGGTCAGCTCTGTGGATGGCCGGCCCAAATTTCCAAAAATGTCAAGTTTCAGTACTTCTTCGACGGTTCACTAGGATGGTCCTTCATTCAATGTATGAGTCATGGGTAGGGTTAGTAGGCGAGTCCCAGACTTAGAGAAATTCCGAGTTCAAATGTTGAGACCCATCGTTTGAGGTCAAAAGACACTAGTCTTTGAACTCATCGATGCCCAACCAGAACGGTCCGTGAGTTGATCGACAGACCGTAGGTCGGGATCGTCAATGAGCTAGATAATTATTTTGCTTAGGGGTTTTTACTAATTATTCTAGCGTAATACTTTGTTGTTTTACCCTTCACCTAAAGCCTTATATAAGTGTTTTAACCCCTAAAATTTCCCCAATTGAAATCATTCTCTCAAATTGATAAAAGAAGAACAAGTCTTCCTCTAAAATATTTCTCTCTCTAGAAAGATTGAAGAAGAAGGAGTCAACCTAGGGTTTCAAGTCAATCCTCTATTTCAACCATTGAAGGAAGGCAGGTTTCGTCATTGAGGTATGATAGTCGTCATTCATTGAGACCTTTTCTCCATGAAGTCCCCAAATTCTCCAATTTGAAAATCTAGAATTCCCCAATTGAGTTAGGGTTTTCTTCTATGTCATGCGTTCCTTTAAATTTTGATTTACTTAATTATTTTATGATCTATCAAGCATGAATTGAGATAATTACATGATTTTATGATGAATTCCCATGAACCCATGCTTAACCCATGTTTACTAGATTATGATAATTGAAGGTGGTTTTTGAATTATTATTGGAGAATCATGGAATTATGCATGTTCAATTGAAATTGATGAATTTTCATGAAAATTTCTTTGAGAGTAAAGCATAGATGACATTGATGTTGGTAATTGTTTGTAACACCCGAAAAACTAGTATGTGAAACTAGAGCCTTACGTGAGAGTTTTAGAGTGTGATGTGTGGGTTAGAATTGTAAAATGGCTTCTCGTACTTAGAATGAGGGTTATAGGGGTTAAACGTCAAGGTACGACTCCCCAAGGACCAACCAAGGGTCCTTGAGGAGGACCCTAAATCCTAACCCCCAAAACTGCCCATAAGAGGTGACCTACGGATGGGACCTATCGGGCGTAAGTCCATCCATGCCTCATGGAAGAGGCTCGTGGGTCAAGGGATAAAATAAGTAGCCACAGAGCCAAACTCACGAAGGACCAATACGGTCCGTGGGTCTATCCACGCCCCGTAGGTGGGGGTCGTGGATGGGGTCCTATAGGCATCCTTAAGTCGGCTTAAGGGAGGGGTAGGTTAGGTAATTCCTATTCTAGTTAGGTTGATATGAGGTCGTTTTATATTGTTTTAATAGACCTATATAAGTACTTTTAAGTCATTAACCAACCCTTTACACCTTATAAATCCCAAAACCCAAAATCATAACCAACTTTCCCCCAAATAATTCTCTCTCTAAATCTCCATAGAAGAAGAAGAAGAAGGTTGAATCTAGGGTTAAAGGAGCAGTCTTTTCTCCTCAATTTCGTGGTGAATCTTCAATAAGGTATGGCAGTCTTTGATCCATGTATAGTTTTCATCCATGGAGTCCCTCCAAACTCAATTTCAAACTTGTAAATTTACCTAAAAAGCTAGGGTTTTACTCCAAGTCATGAATTCACTTCAAAAACGTTTCTAATGGTTTAATTGCTTTATATTATGAAAAAATTGATGATTACTTACTGTTTTTAATATGAATTCCTGAATAATCCATGAATTCCCCCAATTCATCCATATTGGATCTTAAATTGTGGGTATTGATTGATGTGAGTAGAATGCTATCGAATTATGAATGTTCTGGATTGATTACTTGAATTATGTATTAATTGAGCAATATCTATGGTTGTTATGTAGAATTTCCCCCAAGAAACCATGAAATCCCCATGTCCCCAATTTATAAACTTGTGATGTGGGTAAATTATAGAAAGATGAATATCATGATAATGTGCTTGTGGTAAGTGAACTATTTGAATCATGTTGTTATCCATGTCTAATGTAGTAATCCTAGATGTATTGATGTTTATGTACATGCTTTATGAATACTTGAGTATAAAGTGAGTATGACTATGATGTAATTGTGATTATGGGAAAGGCTTTCCTCACCCAAATAAATCGGTAGGCTAACGGCATCCCTTTCATGTGTGAATAAAAGTAATCTTGATTGATATACCTTGAATTGGTAGGCTAAGGGCATCCTCTTCATGTGTAATTAAAAGTGATCTTAATGAACCTTGAATCGGTAGGCCAATGACATCCCTTTCATAAATGACTAATGAAGTATTCTAAGGCTTTGTCTTGAATCGATAGGCTAATGGCATTCCTTTCATGATGAGTCAATGAACTAATGTAATGATGAACCTTGAATCGGTAGACCAATGGTATCCCTTTCATGGGGATTCAGTGAGCTATTCTAATGATGTACCTTGAATCGGTAGGCTTATGGCATCCCTTTCATGTTTGTAATAATGTACCTTGAGTCGGTAGGCCAATGGCATCCCTCTCATGCATAATAATGTTAAAAGAGAATGAACTACTCCATGGGAATTTAATGCTTAGCACCGAGTGGATATTGTGAGGTGGAAGCTCTCCCCATGTTAGGCCGGGTTTCTAGTAACAACCTCCGTATCCCATAACTATGTGCCCACATAGGATATTAGCTAGTTGATCCACCTAAAATAAAATGTTACCAGTTCTACCTTAGGCAAGTAGACCAACTCATTTCGGTGTGGGACATGACACCGGATTCCATGATTTTCTCACATGGTCTATGTCGTTTAGGGATTATTCCCATCATGAACAAGAATGTGAGTTATGTACTATAGGTTCTCAAGGAGTTCTATGAAGTGTGGGTGGGGATATGGGACTTCATCCATGCATTGCACAAGTAGGCTTTGAGAGTATTTATGGTGTGTTCCTTTATGTTATAATGACTTATGAAATGAATATGCTTAATGTGGATTGTTGCTATGAGTTGCTTTCCTTTGTATGACTTGGTAAATGTGATGATTTTCTTGTCTATGAGTATTAACTAAAGATGGGATCAAAGAATGGTAAACATGACTATGGTGGCCTAAAAGGGATACTTAGTATGAGTGGTATTATGGGATGCCATTCATACATTGCACAAGTATAACTTAGGGTTATCTAAGAGATGGTTCTATTATGTTATAATGATTTACATGTTGATCATGCTTGTGACTTATGCATTAATACTAATGTTCATGATGATTCTCAAACTTGGCATGTAGCATGGTTTTCAACTCAAATGTCCTTTTTAGCATATTTTAAAGGTTTTTATGCATGGCTATCATACTTAGTGTATTTTTGTACTAACCCATATTTTCTACATTTTTCATAAAGTGTAGGTTCCGATTCTTAAGGTGATTCTCTATTGGTTCAAGCTTTGATTGACTATTCTCCGAGTTGTGGTGAGTCCTCAAGATTCGAGGACGTATGAGTCATTAGTATTTCCTTTTCTAGTCATTTTATGTTTCAGATTTTTTTGAAGGGCTGTGACCTTATTCTTCAATCAAGGATTGTATTAGATAGCTAATTGAGACAAGTTAGACTTCCGCTTGCTTTTATTAAAGACATCGATTGTATGGATAATGTTTTTAAATTCCGCATCATTTCTTATGTCTTATGTTATGATATGCTAAGTGGCTTACATGGAGCCTTTCGGGGTCCTATGTGCCTTGTCACATCTAAGGGATACTCCTGGGTCGTGACATTGTTGTGAAAGGATTTCTCATATAATTACTTCATGCATGAATGTGAAAGGTTTTCTCACACAAAGGATTCTAAGGTTGAAAGGTTTTCTCACCTAAAATAAATCAAAGTTAAGGATCTATTCTAATAAAACTTATCTTGGATTGGTAGTCTTAATAGTGCCTTTCCAGGGATGACATATGACTTAGCTTGGATTGACAAGATGACGTACCCTTCCATGGATAATAAAGGCAAGTTAAGAAAATGACTGTTCCATGAGATTTACGTTTAGCACCTATTGGATATTGAGATCGGCGCTCTCCCGCTAGTAGAGGCCGGGTTTCTAGTAGCAATCTCTTTATCCCATACCTATGTTCCCCCATAAGATGATTGTCTTAGATAAACATTAGCTAGTGGATCCACTTAAGTTTGAAGTTTATAGTTTTACCTTGGCAAGTAGGATACCCTTTTTTGGTGTGGGGAACGCACCGGATTCCATATTTATAGCTCACATGGTCTTATATGTCGGTTAAAGGTAAATTTCACACAATAATGAACTAAGGTTACTTCAAGAAGTATCTCACAAAAGTTTGAAAGACGTTATATTGCATTGACCATGTTTTATGACTTATGATTTCCTCATTCTCTTATATCATTTTTTAGCTTGGTCATTGCATGTTTATGAAAAGGTCCCTTTTAAGCATGCTTTCAACTATTTTATGCATGGATTTCATACTTAGTGCAATTTTGTACTAACGCATACTCTTGCCTACATTGTTTTCTCCAATGTAGGGTCCAATGTTACATGTTCTCATTCTCATGGCTAGGATTCACATTCAGCTTTTACTTGGTAGTGGTGAGTCCTCATGTTCCGTGAATGAAGATGTTATCTAGTTCTTTGTCTTTACTTTTTAGTTTTCGGACTTGATGTATGTGTTGCGTCTATATCACCTCTTATGTAATAAATGTCTTTGAGACGATGTTCAGATTTATGATTTTTATTTATAATACTTTTATATGTTGAAAATGTCCTTTAAATCTGTTATATTTCTATTATCTTCTCTGAAGAAAGCTAAGTGGCTTGTATGGGGACTTTCGGGGTTTTATATGCCATGTTACGCCTAGGGGCTACCTTGGGTAGTGACAAACATGGTAATCAGAGCACAAGGTTTAGAAAGGTCCTAGGAAGTCTCATAATCCACGTCTAGTACAGTCTTGTTCATGAGTGTGAAGCGCACCACACTTATGAATGAGAGGCTACAAGATTCTTAGAAAACTCCATGTCTTTCATTACTCTAAAGTCGTGTGATAAAGTTTAAGTCTATAAGGTCTCTCTCCTAATCCTTACACGATGCTCTATAGGATATGGCTACTAGAAGAGCATATGCTAGAAGCAATAGGGGAGAGAGTGTGAAACGAGAAGCTCATCTTCAAGATCCTCAAGTTCTGGTTGATCCTTTGGCTGTGAAAGTGACTAATGCAGAGTTTAGGGTTGTTTTTCAAGTATTGGCTCAAGCTATGACGGCCCAAGCCAATAGGGAGGTTGTAATTCCCGTGAACCCAAATATGGGTACGCAGGCATCTAGAGTCAGGGATTTCACTAGAATAAATCCTCCGATGTTTCATGGTTCTAAGGTCAAGGAAGACCCTCAAGAGATCATTGATGAGGTTTGCAAGGTATTGATAATCACGGGAGTGACGCTGGTGGAAAAGGCATAATTGGCCTCTTATTAACCTAAGGGTGTTGCTCAAATGTAGTTTAACCAATGGAAAGAAGGGAGAGCGGAAGATACGGGTCCTCTTGATTGGGAAAAGTTCAAAGTTGCTTTCCTTGATAGGTTCTTTCCCATTGAGATGAGGGCGGCAAAAGTACTTGAGTTCATCAACCTTCGTCAAGGAAATATGAGTGTGAAGTAATATGCTTTGAAGTTCACACAGCTATCTAGATATGCTCCCACCATGGTTGCCAATCCGAGGGAAAGGATGAGTAAGTTCGTTTCAGGAGTGTCTGAAATGGTTGTTAAAAAATGTCATACCGCCATGCTCATTAATGACATGGACATTTCTCGTCTCATGGTTCATGCACAACAAATCGAAGAGGAGAAACTTAAAGAAAGGTGTTGGGAGGCAAAGAGTGCTAAAACTTGTGATGGTAACTTCTTACACTCAAGGTCGGACATGGTCGTTCTAAGTTTCGACAAAGTCTTTTCGGTCAAGGTTCCTCCAATGGTCCATCTAAGTTCAGCAAAGATAGGGTGACTAGCCCTAACCCTCAAGGAGGGGATGGTAGTGGATTCTCATTGTATACTTTTGCTAGATATGGAAGGAAGCATTAGGGAAAGTGCTTAGCCGGCACTGATGGTTGCTTTGGTTGTGGAAAAAGTGGTCACAAAATGAGGGATTGCCCAATCCTTATGGCTAAAGGGAGATAAGGTAAACAATCTTCGCCTAGTAGTTTGGGTTTAAGTGCTCCAAAGCAAAACCAATTCTATGCACTTCAGATTCGTGGTGAATAAGAGGGTTCTCCCGATGTGGTTACCGGTATGTTGAAAGTCCTCCAACTTGATGTTTATGTTTTACTTAACCCCGGTGCTACCTTTTCTTTTGTGACGCCATATGTGGCTATGAGGTTTGATATTCTTCCGGATGTGTTGTTAGATTCTTTTTTAGTCTCTACTCCTATCGGTGATTCTATTGTGGCTAAGAGGGTATATAGAAAGTGTCCCATCTTCTTTTCTCATAGAGTCACTCATGTTGATCTTGTAGAGCATGATATGCTAGATTTTGATGTTATTCTTGGTATGGATTTGTTGCATTCATGTTATGCCTCTATTGATTATAGAACCCGTGTAGTCAAGTTTCCATTTTCGAATGAACCCATCCTAGAATGGAAAGGGGAACTTCTATGTCTACGGGTCAGTTTGTTTCTTGTCAGAGCTAGAAAGATGATTTCTAAGGGTTGCATTTGCCATCTAGTTAGGGTGAGGGATATAGATTCCGAGACACCTACTCTTGAGTCGGTCCCCATTGTAAATGAGTTCTCAAAAGTGTTCCTAGATGATCTTCTCGGTATTCCTCCTGAGAGGGAAATAGACTTTGGTATTTACCTTCACCCAGATATGCAACCTATCTCTATTCCTCCTTACAGAATGGCTCCGGCAGAACTTAAGGAACTAAAGGAGCAATTGAAAGATTTTTTGGATAAGGGTTTCATCTAACCAAGTATCTCTCCATGGGGTACTCTAGTTTTGTTTGATTGAAAGAAAGATGGTTCACTCCATATGTGTATCGACTATCGGTAATTGAACAAGGTTACCAGTAAGAACAAATATCCTCTCCTAAGGATAGATGACTTTTTTTACCAACTTCAAGGGGCAAGCTATTTTTTCAAAATTGACCTTCGGTTGGGTTATCATCAATTAGGGTGGAAGAAAATGACATTTCAAAGATGGCTTTTTGAACTTGGTACGATCATTATGTGTTTTTGGTAATGACGTTTGGTTTGACTAATGCTCTTGCGGCATTTATGGATTTGATGAATAGGGTGTTTAGGCAATACCTTGACATGTTTGTGATTGTGTTCATTGATGACATATTGATCAATTCGAGGAGTGAAGACGAGCATACAAATAATTTCAGGATTGTTATGCAAGTCATCAAGGACCAACAATTTTTTGCAAAGTTTCGTAAATGTGAGTTTTTGCTAAAATTCATTGCTTTTTTTGGGCATATTGTGTCGGGTTAGGGTATTGAGGTAGATCTTAATAAGGCGGATGCGGTCAATAGTTGGCCTAGACCTCTAACCCCTTCAGATATTCAGAGTTTCTTTGGTCTAGCCAGTTACTAAAGAAGGTTTGTTGAAGGATTTTCTTCGATTGCTTCTCCATTGACGGCATTGACTCAAAAGAAGGTTATGTTCATATGGTTAGAAGCGTGTGAAAAGAGTTTTCAAGAATTGAAAGATAGACATAGTTCTGCTCCGGTGTTGACATTAACGGAAGGGATAGATGGTTTTGTCATTTATTGTGATGCCTCGAGAATTAGGTTAGGATGTATCCTTATGCAAAATGGGAAAGCCATTGCCTATGATTCAAGGAAACTCAAGATTCATAAAAAGAATTATCCTACCAATGACCTTGAACTAGCGACAGTCATTTTTGACTTAAAAATTTGGAGGCATTACTTGTATGGCATTCATGTGGATGTCTTTACCGACCACAAGAATTTACAATATGTGTATAATCAGAAATATTTGAATCTTCGCCAAAGGAGATTGCTTAAAGTATTGAAAGACTATGACATGAGTGTTCTCTATCACTTCGGTAAGGAGAATGTGGTGGCGGATTCCCTTAGTTGATTATCGATGGGTAGTGCTGCTCACATAGAGGACGATAAGAAAGTGTTAGTTCAGGATGTTCATAGATTAGCCCAATTTTGTGTTTGACTAGTAGACTCTACCAAAGGTTGTGTTATAGTGCACAAAGCGGTGCTTAAGAAGTCCGTTGAGGCTTTCTCCCAAGGGGGAGACGGTGTGCTTCAATATCAAGGTCGTTTCTGCGTTCCTAGTGTTGATGACTTGAGAGAGCATATTTTAGCGGAAGCCCATAGTTATCGATATTCCATTCACCAAGGAGCCACCAAGATGTATCGTGATTTGTAGAAGATCTATTGGTGGAACGGGATGAAAAAGGATATTGCGGAATTCATGGCTGAGTGTCCTAATTGTCAACAAGTGAAAGTTGAACATCAAAAGTCGGGAGGTTTATCTCAAGATATTAGCATTTCTACTTGGAAGTGGGAACACTTGAACTTGGACTTCATTGTTGGGTTGCCATGCAGCCGGTGACAACATGACTCGATTTGGGTTATTGTAGATCGAATGACGAAATTGTCTCATTTAATTCCCGTCAAGGTTTCTTATTCGGCGGAAGACTATGCCAAGTTATATTTGAAGGATATGGTGAGGTTACATGGAGTGCCCTCATCCATTATCTCCGATCGTGGTACCCAATTCACTTCGCCATTTTGGAAATCTTTCCAAAAGGGTCTTGGTACTCGTGTTAATCTTAGTATAGTATTTCACCCACAAACCAATGGGAAAGAGTAGAGTACAATCCAAACTTTGGAAGATATGTTGAGAGCATGTTTAATTCATTTAAAGGGTACTTGGGATTATCACTTGCCTTTGATTAAGTTTTTCTACAACAATAGTTTTTCACTCAAGCATTGGTATGGCTACATTTGAGGCCCTATATGGTAGGAGGTGTAGATCTCCAATAGGTTGGTTTAAGGTGGGTGACGTTTCCCTAATAGGTCCCAAGTTGGTACATGAGGTTATGGAGAAAGTTCGACCTATTGGAGAAAGGTTGAGAACGGCTCAAAGTCGACAAAAGTCTTATGCCTATGTGTGAAGAAGACATCTTGAGTTTGAGGTAAATGATTGGGTCTACTTGTAAATTTCACCCATGAAGGGTGTAATGAGATTCCGTAAGAAAGGGAAGCTTAGTCCCCATTATATGGGCTCGTATCAGATTTTGAGACAAATTGGCAAGGTTGCTTATGAACTTGAATTGCCTAAAGATTTGGCATCGGTACACCCATTTTCCCATGTTTCATTGTTGAAAAAGTGTGTTGGTGATCCGTACATCAATAGTTCCCACAGAAGGTTTGGGAGTTAAGGAGAATTTTTCTTATGAGGAAGTTCCGGTTGATCTTTTAGACCGGCAAGTTAAGAAGTTGAGAAATAAAGAAGTTACTTCCGTGAAAGTTCTTTGGAGGAATAAGTTAGTTGAGGGTGGTACTTGGGAGGTTGAGGCCAATATAATGTCCCGTTATCCTCATCTTTTTCCCTCCGTCCCAGATATTTAGCTCCTTATGGTTTACTCTCTTGGTTTCATGTGTCTTAGATATTACCATAATTTCTTCGTTATGCATGATTAATGAAAAGCTTAGATTTTGAGAAAATGATTTTACTTGATCGATTTCTTTTTGTTTATGGAATTTGAGTATGAATTGCATATAGACATCATGATTTGATGTTTTGAACATGCTTTAGCTTGGAGTTGATGTTTCCTCCCCGGATATGTGCATTGATGTAGTTGCATACATGATGGGCTGTTAGATTATGTTTCTACCTTGCTTATGATATCTTAAATCTAATTCTGTCACGACCCAAGGGTACCCCCTAGACGTAACATGGCACATAGAACCCCAAAAGGAACCATGTAAGACACTTAGCATATCATAACATAGTAAAGAATAATAAAGAGCAAAACACATTTCAAGTCTTAAAAGTTTTCATAAAAGCATAGCGGAAGTCTAGACTTGTCTTAATTAGCCATCTATTACAATCGAAGTCTCAAATAGGGTCACAGCCCTTTCAACATAGTTCTCAAATGGAAGTACAAGAAAAGAAACTAGAAAATTATCATCCATCCTCGAACCATAAGGACTCACAAAAAGCAAGGAGAATAGTTGATCCAAGATTTGACCAAGAAGGAGATCACCTCAAGAACTGGACCCTACATTTATGGAAAAAATGTAGAAAATATGGATTTTTTATAAAAATGCACTAAGTATGATAGTCATGCATAAAAATCTTGAAATCATGATAAAAAGGGACATTTAGTTAAGAAGCATGCACTTTACCAAGTTTAAGAATTATCATGAAGATTAGTGTAATAGCATAAGTCATAAGCATATTCAACATATAGGTCATCATATCATAAACGAAACATACCATAAGTACCCTCAAAGCATCCTTGTGCAATGCATGAATAAGATCCCATAATCCTACCCGCACTAAGGAAAACTTCTTGAGTAACTATAGTTCATAGTTCATATTCCTGTTCATACTATTATAGTGGGATTAGCCTTAACCGACATAGACCATGTGAGCTTAACCATGGAATCCGGTGTCTACCCCACACCGAAAAGGGGTTATCCTTCTTGCCTAAGGTAGAACCATACTCTTAACTTAGGTGGATCCAGTAGCTAAAGACCTATGTGGGCACATAATTTATGGGATAAGGAGATTTCTTCTAGAAACCCGCCCTCTACTAGCGGTGGAGCTTCCATCTCATGAGACCTCTTCTAGGAAACCCGACCTCTACTAATGGAGGAGCTTTCATCTCATTTTCAATAACCACTCGGTACTAAGCATAATTCCCATTGAGTTCATATTAAGTCTTGACTTAAATTGATAATTATGGAAGAATGTCTTGACACTCAATCCAACATAACTCATACTAAAGCTCCTAGATTCAATAGGTGAGACTCGTCTTCCAACCTTAGAATCACTACATGTGACAAACCTTTCACATTGTATCATCTTCATAGATAAGTGTGTACATGACGATAACTTCCAACAACACAACAACTAGATCATAGTCATATTCACTTTACCCTCAAAGTGTTCATAAAGAATATACTTACATCTCATAATCATGCATAATTCATATACTTTGCCCTTCAAGGACCATACCTCATATTCCATCAACACATATAGAATTACTACATTAAACATGGATGATAACATAATTCAAGTAGTTCTATTACTACATGCGTAATTCTGTCATATTCTACTTGCATCAATCAATACCCACACTTTAAGATCCAAATTTGGAAAATAGGGGAATTCATGGATTCTTGGGGAATTCATCTTATAAACAGTTAGTAATCATCAATTAGATCATAATATAAATCAATTAAATCATTAGAATCCTTTATGAAGTGAATCCATGGCTTGGAGTAAAACCCTAGCTTTTTAGAGAAATTACAAGTTTTGAAATTGAATTTGGAGGGACTCCATGGATGAATGAAAACCATACCTTGATGAAGAAATCCCACGAAATTGAGTAGAAAAGATGGATCCTTCAACCCTAGCTTCACCTTTCTTCTTCTTCTTCCTTGGAGTTCTAGAGAGAATATTTTGGAGAGGGTTTTGGTTTTGATTTGGGGATTTAGAAATTATGATTTAGATGAGTTAGTTTAGTTGTCTAAAATACTTATATAGTTTTTAAAAAATTGCCTAAAAAGACATCACCTAATAATTAATTAAAAAGGAAAACCCCAAAAGACACCTAAAGCCAACTGCCAAATGGCAGTTTCAGGGATCACCCACGGTCCGTGGATGGACCCACGTGGCGTGCTTGTTAACCGTGGGTGAGTTACTAGAACTCACTTCATGGGGTCTTGACCCACGACCCCCACCCACGGGGTGTGGGTCCACCTACTGGCCGTAGGTCCCCCACGTGGGCGGACTGTTTTGGGGCCTTGTTTTAGGGTCCTCCTCAAGGACCCTTGGTTGGTCCTTGGGGAGTCGTACCCTAAAGTTTAAACCCAAAAACACATATATTGAGTACCTGGGGTTATTTACGACTCTAACCATTACGTTAGGATCTATTAATCTACTAGTTTTATGTTAGGCTCTAGCTTGGTCTACTAGTTTTCCGGAATGTTAGATTATCTCCTTCTTGGGAACATTCGTCCTCGAATGACGATCTAAACACCTTTCGAAATTAAAGACTCAAGACTAGCAGCCCATCATGCATGAAACATCATATAATGCAAAATTCTAAGGAGAAAACATCAACTCCATCTCAAAACATAGTCAATGCAATACAAGGAAGTAGGAACTACATCTAATAACCCAATATGCATCAATCTCAATATTTCACATATTCATAGGAGGAACTACCTTCTCCACCTAAAATAATGCTCAACACTACATCATGGAGCCAATATGCAATTACTCTCAAAAGCATACTAAAGTATGTTCATCAACACATCTCATGGTCAATTAGGCAACTCATACTAAATGCACAACAACACGAGGCACATAATTCATGAAAACTCATTTTTTTATTACTAAACATGAATTTTATCAAGAACATGCATAATATAAGGAAATCATGGAAAAGCACATATAACACACATGAATCCAAAATACTAAAACTCAAGAGGAACTACTTACCTCAAGCTTGAATAGGAGTAGAAAGAAAGAGATGAGGGTATCGGGACTTCATATCGGCCTTGGCCTCCCAAGTAGCACCCTCAACTAGATGATTTCTCCATAAAACCTTTACGGAAGCTATTTCCTTATTTCTTAACCTCTTAACTTGCCGGTCTAGGATTTCTATCAAAACTTCCTCATATGAGAGACTCTCATCAACTCTCAAACCTTCTAAAGGGATAATGGCTGCCGGATCTCCAATACACTTCTTAAGCATGGAAACATAAAATACCGGATGAACCGGAGCCAACTCATTTGGAAAATCTAACTCATTGGAAACTTTTCCAATACGCTTCAAAATTTGATATGGGCCCACATACCGGGGACTAAGTTTCCCCTTCTTGCCAAACCTCATCACACCTTTCATAGGTGAGATTTTCAAATAGACCCAATCATTAACTTCAAATTCTAGATCCGTTCTTCTAACATCGGCATAAGACTTTTGCCGACTTTAGGCCGTTCTCAACCTCTCACTAATGAGCTGGACTTTTTCAATGGCCTCATAAACTAGTTCGGGACCAATCAAAGGAATTTCACCTACCTCAAACCAACCAATCGGAGACCTACATCTTCTACCATACAAGGCTTCAAAAGGGGCAATACCGATACTTGAGTGATAGCTATTATTGTAGGCAAACTCTAATAATCGCAAGTGGTCATCCAAATTAGCCTTGAAGTCTATAACACATGCCCTCAACATATCTTCTAATGTTTGGATGGTACGCTCCGCTTGCCCATCGGGTTGGGGATGAAAATCCGTGTTAAGCTTAACTTTAGTACCAAGCCCTTTTTGGAATGACTTCCAAAAGTGTGAAGCAAATTGAGTACCCCGATCCGAAATAATAGATAAAGGAACCCCATATAGCTTCACTATCTCATTTATATACAACTTGTCATAGTCTTCCGCTGAATGAGAAACCTTGATAGGAATGAAGTGGGTTGATTTTGTCATCCTATCTATAATGACCCAAATAGAATCATATTGTATTCGGGTGCGAGGAAAACCCATAATAAAATGCATATTCACCTCTTCCCACTTTCGAGTGGGAATTAGTATATCTTGCAATGAGCCTCCCGCCCTTCGATGTTCAGCCTTAACTTGTTCACAATTCGGACATTTGGCTACAAATTCCGCAATATCCTTTTTCATTCCGTTCCACCAATAGACTTCCCGTAGGTCACGGTACATCTTGTTGGCTCCCGGATGAATAGAATATCGAGAACCATGAGTTTCTTCTAAAATTTTCTCCCTCAAACCATCAACATTCGGAAAACACAATCTACCTTGGTACCTAAGCCACCCATCTCCCCCTTGGGAGAAAGCCTCAACGGACTTCTTGAGTATTGACTGTTTCAATTCAACTAATATAGGATCAAGGTCTTGTTTAGACTTCACATCAATCACAAAGGATGATTCGGACCCATTATGGACCATGACACCACCGTTGGTGGAATCCACTAGTTGAACACCTAACCGGGCCAACCTATGCACATCACGAACCAACTCTTTCCTTTCATCCTCTACATGAACCACACTCCCCATGGACAACCTACTAAGTGCATCCGCTACAACATTAGCTTTGCCGGGGTGGTAAAGGACACTCATGTCATAGTCCTTCGAAAGTTCTAACCACCGTCTTTGTCGGAGATTCAAGTCCTTTTGACTAAACACATATTGAAGACTCTTGTGATCGGTAAACACATCAAAATGCACCCCATAAAGATAATGCCTCCAAATTTTCAAGGCGAAAACAACCTCCGCTAATTCGAGGTCATGGGTCGGATAATTCTTCTCATGGACCTTAAGTTCCCTTGAAGCATAGGCAATCACCTTACCATGTTGCATAAGTACACATCCCAACCCAACTCTAGAGGCATCAAAATATACTACAAAACCATCCGTACCATCCGGTAAGGTCAACACCGGAGCAGAAGTAAGTCTATCTTTCAATTCTTGGAAACTCTTCTCACAAGCTTTCGACCACACAAACTTAGCCTTCTTTTTAGTCAAAGCCGTCAACGGAGAAGCAATGGAGGAAAACCCCTCAACAAACCTCCTATAGTAATCGGCCAAGCCCAAGAAGCTACTAATATCGAAAGGAGTTAGAGGTCTAGGCCAACTCTTGACCGCATTCCTCTTCTTAGGATCTACCTCAATACCCTTGCTTGACACAATATGACCAAGGAATGCTACGGACCTTAACTAAAATTCACATTTGCTAAACTTTGTGAAAAGTTGATGGTCCTTAAGAACTTGCAATACAACCCTCGAATGGCCAACATAATCATTCTCACTCCTTGAATAGATCAAATTGTCATCGATAAACACTATCACAAAGATGTCAAGATATTGTCGGAACACTCTATTCAATAAGTCCATGAACGCCGCCAAAGCATTAGTCAAACCAAAGGACATTACTAGAAACTCATAGTGACCATATCTTGTTCAGAAAGCCGACTTGGGAATATCAACCCCTCTAACCCTCAATTGGTGATAACCCGAATGAAGATCAATTTTGGAGAAATAGTTAGCCCCTTGAAGTTGGTCAAACAAATCTTCAATTCTCGGAAGAGGATACTTGTTCTTAATGGTCACTCTATTCAATTGACGATAATCGATGAACATTATAAGAGAACCATCCTTCTTTCTAACAAACAACACCGGAGCACCCCATGGAGAGATACTCGGTTGAATAAAACCCTTGTCTAGCAAATCCTTTAGTTGCTCTTTCAACTCTTTCAACTCTGCCAGAGCCATTCTATAAGGAGGAATGGAGATATGTTGTGTATCCAGAAGAAGTTCAATACCAAAATCTATTTCTCGATCGAGAGGAATACCGGGAAAATCATCAGGGAAAACTTCCGGGAACTCATTCACTACCGAAACCGACTCTAGAGAAGGGGTTTCGGATTCAACATCCCTCACCCAAACAAGATGGTACAAGGACCCTTTGGAGATCGTATTCCTAGCTTTAAGTCAAGAAACAAATTGACCTCTAAGCATATAATTTCCCCTTTCCATTCCAAAATAGGCTAATTTGGAAACTGAAATCTAACCACCCGAGTCCTACAATCTATAGAGGCATAACATGCATGCAACCAATTCATACCCAAAATCACATCAAAGTCTAACATGTCTAACTCTAACAAATCCACCAAAGTAACCCTATGGGACAAGGAAATGGGACAATTCTATAAACATTCTTAGCCACCACCGAGTCACCACCCGGGGTAGAGACCAAAAAAGGTTCTACCAACACTTCGAGGAGTACTTCAAACTTCATTGCCACAAGAGTTGTCACAAAGGACAAAGTGTCACCAGGATCTAACAAGCCATACACATCAATAGAAAAGTCTTTTAACATACCGATCACCACATCTGGGGAGCCCTCTTGGTCATCTCGGGAGCGAAGAGCATAAAAGTGGTTTTGCTTTTGGGCATTGGAGTTTGAACCGCTTGGAGGAGATTTCTTGCCCTCTTTTCCCTTTGTCGCAAGTGTTGGACAATTTCTCATCTTGTGGCCACTCTTTCCACAACCATAGCACCCATCCGAGCCAACTAGACATTTGCCATCATGTTTTCTACCACATTTTGCAGAATTAGGCTTAGCAACATAAGAACCACCACTATTACACCCTTGAGGTTTAGGCTTGGAAAACCTATCATTGCTGACCCTTGGATCACTAGAGGAGCCTTGGTTGGAGAACCTTTGTTTGAACCTTGGTCGACCTTGTCCATCGGACCTAGCATTGGAGAAGTTTGCATCACTGATTCTAGCTCTTGTCACCTCTCTATTCCTTTTCTTGAGTTTTGACTCCTCAATTTTTTGAGCGTACACCATAAGCCTTGAGATATCCATGTTATCATGGAGCATTGCCGTACGACATTCTTCTTCATCCAAGTCTGACACACTGGTCAAAAACCTACTCATCTCATCCCTCGGATCCCCCACCATATATGGAGCATATTTTGATAGTTGGGTGAATTTCAAGGCATACTCCTTATCGCTCATGCTACCTTGCCTAAGGGTAATCAATTCTTCTACCTTAGCTTCCCTCAATTCTCGGGGAAAGAAACTATCAAGGAATGCCTTCTTAAACACCTCCCAATCTATGGGACGCACTCATACCGGCCTATTTTTCTTCCATTGAGTTTACCAAACTTGAGCCACATTCTTCAATTGATAAGTGGCTAGCTCCGCTTTTTCTACTGAAGTCACCCCCATGGCATCAATTATCTTATAAACCTCTTCCACAAATTCTTGAGGATCCTCTCCCACTTTGGAACCATGAAACTCGGGAGGGTTCATTCTTGCAAAATCCCTCAATCTAGAAGCCGTGGAATTTATATTAGGGTTTACATGAATCCCAACATCTCTATTGGCTTGGGCCGTCATAGCTTGAGCCAACATTAGAAAAGCCGACCTAACCTCCACATCTAATATAGCCGGGGGATTAATCAGTGCTTGGTTACCTTGAGGAGCTTGATTACCTTGAAGAGCTTCCTCAATAACATTGTCACCCTCCGTTCTTCTTGCGTTAGCCCTTCGTATATTCATTTCTTGAAGACACAAGAGAAGGATTAGGAGAGGGACTTTATAGAGTTAAACTCTAAGGCACGACTCAAGAATAATGAAAAAAGTGAAATTTCCTAAACATCATATAGCCTCTCATTCATAAGTGTGGCGCGCTTCACACTCATGAAAAAGACTCTACTAGACGTGGCTTATGAGACATCATCCTAGAATCATTCTAAACCTTGTGCTCTGATTACATAGTTTGTCATGACCCAAGGGTACCCCCCAAACGTAACATGGCACATAGAACCGCGAAAGGAACCATGTAAGCCACTTAGCATATCATAACATAGTAAAGAACAATAAAGAGTAAAACACATTTCAAGTCTTAAAAGTTTTCATAAAATCATAGAGGAAGTATAGACTTGTCTCAATTAGCCATCTATTACAATCGAAGTCTCAAATAAGGTCACAGCCCTTACAACATAGTTCTCAAATGGAAGGACAAGAAAAGAAACTAGAAAATCATCATCCGTCCTCAAACCATGAGGACTCAGCAAAAGCAAGGAGAATACTCGATCAAAGCTTTAACCAAGAAGGAGATCACCTCAAAACCGGACCCTACACTTATGGAAAAAATGTAGAAAATATCGGTCAGCACAAAAATGCACTAAGTATGATAGTCATGCATAAAAAACCTTGAAATCATGCTAAAAAGGGACATTCAGTTGAGAAGCATGCACATTACCATGTTTAATAATCATCATGAAGATTAGTGTAAAAGCATAAGACATAGGCATATTCAACATATAGGTCATCATATCATAAAAGAAACATACCATAAATACCCTCAAAGCATCCTTGTGCAATGCATGAATAAGATCCCATAATCCTACACACACTAAGGAAATCTTCTTGAATAATTATAGTTCATAGTTCATATTCTTGTTCATACTATCATAGTGGGATTAACCTTAACCGACATAGACCATGTGAGCTTAACCATGGAATCCGGTGTCTACCCCACACCGAAAAGGGGTTGTCCTACTTGCCTAAGGTAGAACCATACTCTTAGCTTAGATGGATCGACTAGCTAAAGACCTATGTGGGCCCATAGTTTATGGGATAAGGAGATATCTTCTAGAAACCCACCATTTACTAGCGGAGGCGCTTCCATCTCATGAGACCTCTTCTAAGAAACCTGCCCTCTACTAACGGAGGAGCTTCCATCTCATTGTCAATATCCACTCGGTACTAAGCATAATTCTCATTGAGTTCATATTAAGTCTTGACTTAAATTAATAATTATGGAAGAATGTCTTGACAGTCAATCCAACATAACTCATACTAAAGCTCCTAGATTCAATAGGTGAGACTAGTTTTCCAACCTCAGAATCACTACATGTGACAAACCTTTCACATCATATCATCTTCATACATAAGTTTATACATGAGGATAACTTCCAACAACACAACAACCAGATCATAGTCATATTCACTTTACTCTCAAAGTGTTCATAAAGCATATACTTACATCTCATAATCATGCATAATTTATATACTTTGCCCTTCAAGGACCATAGCTCATATTCCATCAACACATCTAGAATTACTACATTAGACATGGATGATAACATAATTTAAGTAGTTCTATTACTACATGCATAATTCTATCATATTCTACTTGCATCAATCAAGACCCACACTTTAAGATCCAAATTGGGAACATAGGGGAATTCATAGATTCTTGGGGAATTCATCTTAAAAACAGTAAGTAATGATTAATTATATCATAATATAAAGTAATTAAATCATTATAATTGTTTTTGAAGTGAATCCATGGCTTGGAGTAAAACCCTAGCTTTTTAGGGAAATTACAAATTTTGAAATTGAATTTGGAGGGACTCCATGGATGAAATCTATCCATGGAATAAGGAATATCATACCTTGATGATTAATTCCCACGAAATTGAGTAGAAAAGATGGATCCTTCAACCCTATCTTCACCTTTCTTCTTCTTCTTCCTTGGAGTTCTAGAGAGAATATTTTGGAGAGGGTTTTGGTTTTGATTTGGGGATTTAGAAATTATGATTTAGATGAGTTAGTTTAGTTGTCTAAAATACTTATATAGTTGTTTAAAAATAGCCTAAAACGACATCACCTAATAATTAATTAAAAAGGAAAACCCCAAAGACCCCTAAAGCCAACTGCCAAATGGCAGTTTCAGGGATCACCCACGGCCACCCACCCACCGTCCGTGGATGGACCCACGTGGCATGCTGGTGAACTGTTGTTGAGTTACTGGAACTCACTTCATGGGGTCTTGACCCACGACCCCCACCCACGGGGTATGGGTCCACCTACTGGCCGTATGCCCCCACGTGTGTGGACTATTTTAGTGCCTTGATTTAGGGTCCTCCTCAAGGACCCTTGGTTGGTCCTTGGGGAGTCGTACCTTGAAGTTTAAACCCAAAAACAAATATATTGAGTACCGAGGATTATTTACGACTCTAACCCTTACATTAGGCTGTAGTTTAGTCTACTAGTTTTACATTAGGCTCTAGCTTGGTCTACTAGTTTTTCGGAATGTTATAAATTCGAGGACGAATATACCCAAGGGGGAGATATTGTAACAACTCAGATTGGAAAGTGAAGAATTTATAGCTTTGAATGACCTAATGCCAGTACCGACGGAGCCACCTACGGCCCGTGGACTGACTCACGGTCTATAGGTCAGCTTCATGGATGGCCGGCCTAAATTCCTAAGAATGTCTAGTTTCATTACTTCATCAACGGTTAACCAGGATGGTCCGTCAATCAATGCACGAGCCGTAGGTAAGGTTCGTAGGTGAGTCTCAGACATAGACAAATTCCAGGGTTAAAATGTTGAGAACCACGGTCCGTCGTTGGAACCACGGCCCGTGGGGTGGGTCCTGTCATTTCAGGTCCAAAAACACTAGCCTCTGAACTCATCGACACCAAACCAGAACGTTCTGTGAGTTGATCGACGGACCGTAGGTCGGGGCCGTCGATTAGCTTGGCAGTTATTTTCTTAGGGGCTTTTCGGTCTGTTCCTAATTATTCTAGCCTAATACTATGTCATTTTACCCTTCACCTAAAGCCATATATAAGTGTTTTAATCCCCAAAACAGCCCCTATTGAAATCATTCTCTCAAATTCATAAAAAAAAAAAAAGTCTTCCTCTCAAATATTTCTCTCTTTAGAAGCTTGAAGAAGAAGGAGTCAACCTAGGGTTTCAAGTCAAGCCTCTAATTCCACCATTGAAGGCAAACTTTTGGCATTGAGGTATCATAGTCTTCATTCATGGAGCCCTTTTCTCCATGAAGTCCCCAAATTCTCAAATTTGAGAAGCTAGAATTCCCCAATTGAGTTAGGATTTTCTTCCATGTCATGGGTTCCTTTAAATATTGATTTACTTAAATTTTTTATGATCTATCAAGCATGAATTGAGATATTTACATGATTTTATGATTAATTCCCATGAACCCATGCTTAAACCATGTTTTGTAGATTATGATTATTGAAGGTGGGTTTTGAATTATGAAAGGAGAATTACGGAATTATGTGTGTTCTTATGAAATTGATGAATTATGATGAAAGTTCCTTTGAGAGTAGAGAATAGATGACGTTGATGCTGGTAATTGTTGTGAAAGGATTTCTCAAATAATTAATTAAAGCATGAATGTGAAAGGTTTTCTGACAGAAGGGATTCTAAGATTGAAATGTTTTCTCACCTAAAATGAATCAAAGTTAAGAAGCTATTCTAATGAAACCTAGCTTGAATTGGTAGTCTTAATAGTACATTTCCATGGATGACATATGACTTAGGTTGGATTGGCAAGATGGCGTTCCCTTCCATGGATAATAAAGGCAAGTTAGAACATGACTACGTCGTGGGATTTAAGCTTAGCACCGAGAAGATATAGAGATGGGAGATCTCCTGCTAGTAGAGGTCGGGTTTCTAGTAGCAATCTCTTTATCCCATACTTATGTGCCCCCATAGGATTATTCTCTTAGATAGACATTAGCTAGTGGATCCACTTAAGCTAAAAGTTCATGGTCTTAACTTGGCAAGTAGGATTCCTCTTTTCGGTGTGGGGAAGACACCAAATTCCGTGTTGATAGCTCAAATTGTCGTATATGTTGTTTAAAGGTAAATCTCCCACAATAATGAACTAAGTTTACTTCTAGAAGTATCTCAAAAAAGTTTGAAAGATGTTGGCTTGCATGGACCATGTTTTATGACTTATGATTTCGTCATTCTCTTATATCAAGTTTTAGCTTGGTCATTCCATGTTTATGAAAAGGTCCCCTTTTAAGCATGTTTTCAAATGTTTTATGCATGGCTTTCATACTTAGTGCATTTTTGTAATAACGCATACTCTTGCCTACATTGTTTTCTCCAATGTAGGGTCCGACGTTACAGGTTCTCATTCTCGTGGCTAGGAGTCACCTTCAGCTTTTACTTAGTAGTAGTGAGTCCTCATGTTCCAAGCACCAAGATTTTATCCAGTTCTTTGTCTTTATTTTCTATTTTCGGACTTAATGTACGAGATGCACCCGGATAACCTCTTATGTACTAGATGGATTTGAGACGATATTCAGATTTCTGCTTTTTCTTTATAAAACTTTTATATGTTGAAACTGTCCTTTAAATCTGATATATTTATGTTATCTTGTATGAAGAAAGATATGTGGCTTGTATGGGGGCCTTTCGGGGTCTTATATACTACATAATACGCCTAGGGGCTACATTCGGTCGTGACATTAATGGTCCATGATTCCAACCAAGTTTGCATGATTCTGAGTTCAGAATAGAAAGTTATGTTGATTTTACTAAATAATGTATGGCAGTTTCGTTTTAGCCGTGGAAATTTTTTAAATATTGTAATTTTCTTCTCCTTATACCACTAGGAAAACCTTATAAATGGATTTGTTAAAACCTATAAAGCCTTAAAATCCCATATCCATCTTTTAATTACTCCTTCCCCTCTCTCCAACCCTATCACAAAATTCTAAGGAAAATCAAAGCATTAGACATTCAAGCAAGATTCTTTCAAACATTTTTTAAGATTCTTCTTGAAGCAATATTTTACCAAATATTTTTCAAGATTCTTCTTCAAGGATTTTCAAGAAACTAATTCATGAATCTCAAGAAAGGATTTCTTGATCATTCTTATCCAAATTAGGGTTCTTCTTCAAGATTCATAGAGCGTTTAAGTTATGTAAGATTATTAATGTGGGGAAAATTGTTCTTTCTAACGCCATACTCCTACAATATATGTTTTTAAGATAAAATCTAGTGTTTTTAGCAGAGAATTTTATGATTTTGAATTCCCTTTATCTCCTCTCATTGATTCGTGATTTTTATCATCAAAACTATGCTACTTTATGGAATTAATGATCTTTAATTTATGATTTATACTCTTATACCGCATGGATCCCATTCTTATCAATGTTATTTAAAAATCTAGCCTTAGTATTTCATATGCATTACTTTTATTGATAAAGTATGTTCAAGATTTTAAAGATCTCTTTCAAGAAGGGTTTCAAGAAAGTATATTGTTCTTCAATTACTTATATCCAATCTTATTATGCATTATATAACATATTTACATGATTTTAATTGATTTCACATGAACTCATATCTATGCCTTTTTTATGAATGTAAACTATGCTTACAAAGTCATGAATTATAATTATTAATCTATGCATTTTTTAAGAAAATTATGTATTGTGAACTAAGGATATTTTTGAGATAAGTATCAATAAATTGTGCAAGGTTTTCTAACTTATTATGAAATCATGGTTGTGAAATGTTTTCTAATATATGTATGAATCATGATTTAAAGGAGCTACTCTTATAAGATTTTATGATTTAGATTGGTAATATGATTATTCCCTTTCATTTCTTCTATTCGTATTTTTACTTAGCACCGAGAGGATATTGAGATGGAGGCTCTCCCGTTAGTAGAAGTTGGGTCTCTAGTAGCAATCTCCTGGTCTCTTACTACCTTCCCACATAGGATTTGTCATAAGTGACATAGCTAGAGGATCCACCTAAGTTAATATGTATTGTCCTTACATTGGCAAGTAGGACAATCTCATTTTAGTGTAGGAAAGACATCAGATTCAATGTTATAGCTCACATGGTCTATGTCGATTAACGGTAAATATTCCACAAAAGAAATGTGCTTTCTTTGAACATTTTATGAAAGTTTCTCAAATGATTTTAAGTTTGCATTGACCTCATATATGATTTATGATTTCTTTATAAAGGCTTTTATCACATTTTTCTTTTTTTTGCGTATAATGTTTAAATTCATCATGTCACGCTTTACAAATAATCATACATATATCTCATACTCAGTACATTCAAAGTATTGATTCGCATATATCTTGTACCTACATTTTTATGTGATGTACATTCAGGTTCTTACTATATGAATCCTAGTGAGTTGGATTGCAGCTTCCAGTCAAAAGGTTATGAGTTCTCTTATTTTGAGAACTCAAGTTAGTTTAATATTCTAGTATATTAGTTCTATTCACATGTATTGATTAAGGCAAGTGGTGGTCATGTGCCGCTAACTATAATCAGTATTAGTAAAGGGTTCATAGATAGTCAATTAGAGTTTTTGTATATAGTCTATATTATTTACAATTCCTTTCACATTACAATTGTTGTACATAAAAAAAAATTCAAAAATATATTTAGCCATTATTGCAGAATTATTCTTCTGCTTTATCATTTTCATTCTTTTACATGTTCATATTTAGATGCTCATGACAATGCCAGTAACACTGGTTAGCTTGAAGTCAATTGTGATTCTAAGCATTGTGTTATGAATGTGGGGTAGTCTCGGGTCATGACAATTATAATATTGGTTCAACGTTTCATCTACTCCTGCTCGTGGCTAGTGAACTTCTTAATCACTAAAGGCTTGGTGAGTCCTCATATTCTGTTGACCATGTCACCTTTATTATGCTTTCTTATATCTTTAGTTTTCAGATGTTGTTCGTGGTGTATGGGTTACGTCCCAACCACTTTTTTGATATATTAGATTGGCATGTCAAGACTATTGTTAGACTTCCGCTTTTATGTTAAACTTCCTTTTATGAAATGAAACTTTCTACGTAAACTCTACTTTTGTCTATTATGTGGTGTTGTATGCATATCAATTTTCTTGTGTAGGGCTTTCCGAGGTCTTATACGTCATGTAACATACAATGTGTACTTTCGATGATGAAAAACATAATATTCAGAGCACAAGATATTTAAAAAGGTCCTAGGATGTGTAATAAATCACGTTGAGTAAAATCTTGTTCATCAGTGTGAAGCGCACCACATAAATAAATAGGAGGCTACAAAGCACTTAGAAAACTTCACTTCTTTCATTACTCAAAAGTCGTGCAAAAGATTTTATCTCTATAAAGATCCTTCTCTTAAATATTTTATGATGATTTTCAGGATATGGCCCTTTGAAGAGCTTATGTGAGGAGAAATGTGGGCAACAATGTGGAGCTTGAGTTTCCTCAAGTTCCAATCTACCCTTTTGCTGAGTGAGTGACTCATACTAAATTCTGAGCCACATTCCAAGTGTTGGTTAAAGCTATAATGGCCCATGCTAATAGAGATGTCATTTCTCCCCTGAACCAAAATGTCAGTACGACAACTACAAGGATAAGGAATTCACTACGATAAATCACCCAGAGTTTCATGGGTTGAAAGTTGATGAGGATCGTTAATATTTAACTAATTATATTTAAAATATAATGCGAATTATGTGTGTGCCAGGGGTGGAAAAGCTGGAATTGGCCGGTTATCAACTAAAGAGTGTTGCTCAAGTTTGGTTCAATAATGGAAAGGTTAGAGGGATATTGGTGTGGGCCCTCTTTATTGGGAGGAATTCAAAGGAGGTTTTATTTATCCTTTCTTTCCTCTTGAGATGAAGAAGGCAAAAGTACTTGAGTTCATTAGTCTATGGCACGAAAATATTAGTGTGAAGGAGTATTCTTTGCAGTTTACTTAATTGGCTAAGTATGCTCAAACTATGGTTGCCGACTCTAGGGCAAGGATGACTAAGTTTGTGTCGGGTGTGTCCGACTTTGTTGTCAAAGAATTTTGTACTCCTATGCTAATCAAGGAGATAGATATCTCCTATTTTATGATAGATGCCAAAAAAAATGAATAACAATAACTCAAAGAGAGGGCAAGGGATTCAAAGAGGGCTCGTGTGGTTGATTGTCACTTTTTTCATTCTAGTTTCGGTGGACATGGTGGTTCTTAATGTCGACAGAGGTTTTCTGGTCAACGATCTTGTAATGATTCGAATTCTAAGTTCAACATGGATAGGGTGTCTAACCCTAAGCCTCAAAGAGTAATTACTGGTAGATAATCGTTGTCTACTTGCTCAACGTGTGGCAAGAAACATGATGGCAAATGTTTGGCCGGTACTGATGGTTTCTTTCACTATGGAAATAGTAGTCATAATATGAGAGATTGTGTGTTGCTTGCTAGTAATGGGAAGATGGTAGGCAAACTCAGTCAAGTGGTTCTTGTTCAGGTGTTCCAAAAAAAATAGATCTTATGATCTTCCACCTCGATAGGATCACGAGGGTTCTCCACATGTTTTGACCGTTATGCTTAATTTCTTTCATATTTATGTGTATGTTTTACTTGATCCGTTTTCTACATTTTAATTTTTTACTCCTTATGTGGTCATGAGATTTGATTTTGGTCCTGAAATCCTATATAATTCCTTTCGTGTCTCCTTTGTCGTTGGTGGTTCTATTGTTAGTAAAAGAGTTTATAGGAATTGTCCTATTTTCGTTTCTCAAAGTGTAACCAATGTTGATCAAGTAGAACTAAATAAGTTAGATTTTGATTTTTTTTCTTGGGATGGATTGGCTTCATGCATGTTATGCATCCATGGATTGTAGGACTCGATTACTCACATTCAACGTTCTGAATGAACCTATAATGTCTTGGGAAGGGGGAAATTATGTTCTTAAGGGTCAGTTCTTATCTTCCCTAACAGCTAGGAAAATGAATTGTAAGGGTTGCAGTTATAATATTGTTTGGGTTAGGGATAAATACTCCGACAACCCTACTCTTGATATTGTTCCGATCGTAAATGAGTTTCTAGAATAGTTTCTCGATGATCTTCCTGATATTCCTCTCGATGAGGAAATAGACTTTGATATTGAACTTCTCCCACATACATATCCAACCTCTATACATCTATATACTATGGCCCCGACAATACATAAGGAGTTAAAGGATCAATTGATAGATTTTTCAGATAAGGGTTTTATTAGACCGAGTATCTCTCCATGGGTTACTTTAATGTTTTTGTCCCAAAAAAGGGTGGTTCTCTCCAAATGTGCATTGACTATCGGCAATTGAATAGTGTTACGATAAATAATAAATATCTTATCCAAAGGATTGATTGTTTGTTTTATCAACTCCAATGTGAGAGATTCTTTAGTAAGGTTATCACTAATTGTAGGGTGAAGGAAAATGACATTTTGAAGATGGCTTTTTTTACTTGGTATGGTCATTATGAATTTTTTCAGTGATCTCATTTGGCTTGACTAATGCCCCGAAATCATTCATGGATTTTATAAATAGGGTGTTCAAGCCATATCTTGACATGTTCATAATCGTGTTTATTGATGATATTTTGATTTACTCACAGAGTGAAGATGAAAAAGTTGAGCATTTGAGGATTTTGTTGCAAATTCTCAAGGATCGTGAATTGTATGTTAAGTTTAACAAATATGAATTTTGGTTGAGGTCCATTGCTTTCCTTGGTCATATTGTCTCGATAAAAGTATTCAAGTCGAGACTAAGAAAACTGAGGCAGTTAAGTATTGTTCTAGATCTTCGTTTTGTTCAGATATACATAATTTCTTGGGTTTGGCTGGTTATTTCAGGAGGTTTGTGAAAGGATTTTCCTCTATTGCTTAACTGTTGACGATATTGACGCAAAATAAAGAGAAATTTCTATGGTCAGAAACTTGTGAGAAGAGTTTCCATGACTTGAAAGATAAACTAACTTCCGCCCCTATTTTAACATTACTAGAAGAATTGGGCCATTTTGTAGTGTATTATTGTCACTCCCCGAGGCTACCCCCTTGACGTAAACAGGGGACCTAGGATAACAAGTGACCACAAGCTAACCCTGAGCTGGCATATCATAAGCATACTTAAAATAAATACTTTGCGGAAGCTTAAAACATGAGATAAACTAAATCATGGGGAATACCCAATAGGTCTGAATATATATATACTGAAAAAGAGTTTAGAACACTAAAGTATAACTCAAAAGCTAAAGCTGAATATATCTATGTCTGAAATAAGCCTCTAACTGCCTAGAGATGCTAGGACATGTCCCGAGCTAACTATACTAAAACTGAAACTAAAATAAAAGACTGAAATAGGAAATATGTCTATTGTCCTCGAAGAATGAGGACTCACAACTGAAGCTGCTGAACTGGAGATCGAGAACCGATCTATGCGTGATATGGATGCTGAGTACCTGAACCTACATCATGAAAGGATGTAGCACAGAGTATGCGTCAGTACTTGGAATGTACTGAGCATGCAGGATAGATAAAAAGCTGAACAAAACATATAAACTGAAGCAACATACTGAACAATGATATAATTTGAACATACTGGAAAGCATACTGAAATGAACTGAACTTAATACAATAACATAGTACATAACATGCTAAAACTGAATACTGAAGTACAACTGAGAACCTGGTCAAATGCATAAAAATCTGACTGTGGGAGCTACTAATAACCGACATAAAACCACGTGAGCTAAATGTGGAGTCCAATGTATACGCCCCATAGAGAGGACCCAATACACCCTGCCAGAGGTATA
This sequence comes from Solanum etuberosum, assembly GCA_029582245.1. Classification (NCBI taxonomy): domain Eukaryota; kingdom Viridiplantae; phylum Streptophyta; class Magnoliopsida; order Solanales; family Solanaceae; genus Solanum; species Solanum etuberosum. The sequence continues at coordinate 56,723 of JAJONR010031781.1, forward strand.
GAGGCATGCCTGGCGTGATCACTAAAATGATGCCCACAGAGGGGATTTATAAACCTATGGAGGCACATAGTTCTGGGACTATTCGGGTACATTGAACCCTAGTCCACTCGGTCTAAGACTACTCCCAACTAGAAATATGAACAATGTAACATAATTAAATTATACTGGATAGCTCATTATTCTGACATGCTAACTAAGAATACGACAATTATAACTGAAAATGAAACATTTGAAATCTGAGGAATGTATATCTGTTTAAGCTGGCCTAGCTAGTGTAATTAATCAACTAAACGAATCTACACCACTAGGGTTCTGAATTTAATGCAAGGAACTAAGCAACGATGTTACACAAACATGATCAACATGATAATTTGATTTGGAACATTCTAACAGCTAAATCACTACACTTTCTAAAGTTCAAGAAACCCTAGGGCTAGATAGTATAAAGGGAATCAAGAATCTGACTGAATTCTAGGGACCTAGTGGATGAAAGGAACCCACTAGTGAAATCCCACATACCTGGTGATGAATTTTATGGAGAAATCATTCGATTTCAGGGGTGCAACTGATGAAACCTTGTTGCGTTCTTGGAAGGGCTTGGTCGACTCTTTTCTCCTTTCTTGCTCTAAGTTAGATAATTTTTTGGTGAATGATTGATTAGGGTAGGTTCTATTTAAGTTACTAGGCTAAAACTAACTAAAACACGTAGTTTAGGGGTTAAACGACGTAGTTTAGGGGTCCTACGCATAGGGGAAAAGACCAAAATGACCCCAACTTAAAAGCTTTCGGGGCAACCGATGGACCGTCGACAGACGTACGGTCTGTCCTGGTCAGCCCTAGGTCGGCGTCTGGGACTGGATCATGAGGGGTCTGCACCATGGCCTGGACCACAGATCGTGGTCTGACCTACGATCCGTAGGTCCTGACGTGGTGCTGGACTTCTTCTGGAAATCCTGGGTGGCTAACAAACGGACCACACCTATGGTCCATGGTCCCACCCACGGGCCGTGGGTTGCCACCGTCGGTAGTACGTGCAGGTTCCGTCAAGTCTAATATTTGGTCTGTTTCGGATACGGGGTGTTACATTATCTCTCCCTTGGGAACATTCTTCCTCGAATGAAGTCTAAACTAGCTGAAAAAGGGTGGAAAGGAGTTGTACACCATACCATTAAGTGCTAAAACTGATTTCTGACAGAACTGAGTTCCAAGAACATGCAAATATGCTGAAAATGCAAGTATAACCTAAGGAACATGCTGCTAAGACTGAATTTATGCAAGAGTAAACTGAGAGACTGGAGAGGAACTATTACCTCAACCTTAAATGGAATCGGAAGGAAAGAGATCAGGATATTTGGCCTTCATGGCTGTTTCTGCTTCCTAAGTAGCTCCCTCTACGGACTGACTCCTCCACAAAACCTTCACATAAGTGACTTCCTTGTTTGTCAACCTAAGAACCTGACGATCAAGAATTTCAACTGGCACCTCTTCATAAGTGAGACTATCCTTCACAACCACACTCTGTAACGGTACTATAGATGCTGGATCACCCACACACTTCTATCAACAAGGAAATGTGAAAGACTGGATGGACTGCTACTAGTTCTGCTGGCAACTCTAACTCATAAGCCACTTTACCAACCCTTATCAAGATTCTGTAAGGACCTACATATCTGGGACTGAGCTTACCTTTCTTGCCAAATCTCATCACCCCTTTCATAGGTGACACTTTCAGGAAAACCCAATCATCCACTTAAAACTCTAAGTCCCTTCTCCTAACATCTGCATAGGACTTCTGACGACTCTAGGCAGTCTTTAGTCTATCTATAATGAGTTGAACATTTTCCACAGCCTCATGCACCGAATCTGGTCCTATCAAGGATGCTTCACCTATCTCAAACCAACAATCTGGAGATCTACATCTACGCCCATACAATGCCTCAAAAAGAGCCATCTGAATACTGGAATGGTAGCTATTATTGTAGGCAAACTCTATAAGAGGAAGGTAATCATCCCAACTGCCCTTGAAATCGATCACACAAGCTGTCAACATGTACTGTAATGTCTGAATGGTACGCTTTGCCTGTCCATCCGTCTGTGGATGAAATGTTGTGCTAAGATTAACCTAGGTACCAAGACCTTTCTGAAACGACTTCCAGAAATGAGAGGTAAACTGAGGACCTCTATCTGAGATGATAGACGAAGGAACCCCATGTAACCTTACTATCTCATTAATGTAAAGCTTGTCATAGTCCTCCGCCGAATCTGTAGTCGTGATAGCCAAAAGGTGAACAGACTTAGTAACTCTGTCTACTATTACCCAAGCGGAATCATGCTGTCTGCGAGTACGAGGTAAACCTGTAATGAAGTCCATGTTGATCACTTCCCACTTCCATGTAGGAATGTTAATCTCTTGAGTCATACCTCATGGTTTCTGATGTTCTACCTTCACCTTTTGACAATTTGGGCACTTAGCCACAAAATCTGCTATATCCCTCTTCATGCCATTCCCCCAAAAGACTTTCTGCAGATCACGGTACATCTTAGTGGCACCTGGATGAATAGAATACCGGGAATTATGAGCCTCTGTAAGGATCTGCTGCCTCAACTCACAATCCGTAGGAACACATAAACGACCCTGGTAGCGAAGCACACCATCTCCCCCTTGGGAGAAAACCTCAACTTTCTGCTGATGAACTACACCCTTCAACTTAAGCAATATAGGATCACTATCTCTTTTCTCCTTAACCTCTGCTACCAATGAAGACTTAGAGCTATTCTAGACTATTACTCCACCATCTGACGAGTCTGTAAGACCAACTCCTAAATGAGCAAGCTGGTGAACAACTTTTGCTAATTCCTTCCTTTCTTCCTCAACATGTGCTACACTACCCATAGATAATTTACTAAGAGCATCAGCTACTACATTGTCCTTACCAGAATGGTAAAGAACATTCATATCATAGTCCTTGAGGAATTCCAGCCATCTTCTCTGACGAAGATTAAAATCTTTCTGGGTGAACATATATTGGAGGCTCTTATGGTCTGTGAACACATCTATGTAAACACCATACAAGTATTGTCTTAAAATCTTTAGGGAAAACACCACAACTGCAAGCTCGAGGTCATGATTCGGGTAGTTCTTCTCATGCACCATAAGCCGTCTAGAAGCATAAGCTATTACCTTACCTCGCTGCATCAACATACAACCCAGGCCGACTCTCGACGCATTACAATAGATCACATAACCGTCTGATCCCTCTAGTAGAGTCAAAACAAGAGCTGTAGTCAACCTAGTTTTTAGTTCTGCAAAGCTCTTTTCACACTCATCTGACCACTGAAACTTAACCTTTTTCTGAGTAAACTTAGTCAATGGAGAATCTATGGATGAAAATCCTTCCACAAACCTTTTGTAGTAACTGGTTAAACCCAAGAAACTTCTGATATCTATAGGAGAGGTGGGTTTGGGCCATTTCTTCACTGCCTCTATCTTCTGAGAATCCACTCGGATCCCTTCGCTAGATACTATATGACCAAGGAAAGTGAAAGATTGCAACCAAAACTCACATTTTCTAAACTTAGCGAATAATTGGCGATCTTTGAGAGTTTGCAAGATAACCCTCAAATGAGTCGCATGTTCTTCTTCATTCCCAGAGTAAATGAGAATATCATCAATAAAGATGATAATTAACAAGTCCAAATACTGTTTGAATACCCTGTTCATTAAATACATGAAAGCTACAGGAGCATTGGTTAGTCCAAATGATATAACTACCAATTCATAATAACTATACCGAGTTATGAAGGCTGTTTTCTGGATGTCACTATCTCTAACTCTGAGCTGATGATAACCAGACCTGAGGTCTAATTTTGAAAAATGACTAGTACGCTGAAGTTGGTCGAACAAGTCATAAATCCTGGGTGTAGGGTACTTATTCTTGATTGTGACTTTGTTCAACTGTTGAAAGTTGATGCACATCCTGAGAGAACCATCTTTCTTTTTCACGAACAACACTGGTGCACCCCATGGCGAAATACTAGGTTTGATGAAGCCCTTATATAGAAGGTCTTTTAACTGATCTTTCAATTCCTTAAGCTCAGCTGGAGCCATTCTATAAGGAGGAATAGAAATGGGTTGGGTATCTGGAAGGAGATCAATTTCGAAGTCAATTTCCTTTTTGGGAGGAACTCCGGGAAGAGCTTCTGGAAACACTTCTGGAAACTCATTTTCTACTGGAACTGACTCAAGATTTGGGGTCTCAAAGCTGGAATCCTTAACCCGAACTAAATGATAGATATACCCCTTGAAAATCATCTTTCTGGCCTTAAGGTAGGAAATGAATCGACCCATAGGCACTAAGCTACTACCCTTCTATTCTAAGACTGGTTCGTTTGGAAACTGAAACCGAACAACGCTCGTTCTACAATCGACTGAGGCATAACAGGAATGTAACCAATCCATTCCTAGAATGATATCGATGTCTACCATTTCTAACTCTACAAGATCTGCTGAGGTGACTTTCAGAGAGACTGAGATAGGGCAATTTTTGTATACCTTTCTAGCTATAACTGGGTCACCTACTTGAGTAGACACTGAAAATGGTTCTGAAAGAGTTTCTGGACAGACACCGAAGTTCACTGCTATATACAGAGTTACAAAGGAAAGAGTAGCCCCTGAATCTAACAAAGCATAAACATCAAAATGAAAGACTAGTAACGTACCAGTGACCACAAAAGGAGAATCTTCATTGTCCTGGCGAGCCTAAAGAGCATACAACTTGTTTTGGCGATGACCGCCACCTATGCTAGATGAAGTACCATGCTGAGTTGGGCGACCTACTGGTGTTGCTGGAGATGTAGACTGAGCCCTTCTATTGTTACCTACCTTTCCTTGTTTAGAAAAAGTCAAATCTCTCAATCTGTGACCAGACTGACCATATCCAAAACACCCTTCTTTCCCTGCATGACACTCGTCCCGATGGTTCTTACCACATTTTGGACAAGTTGGGTAGGTTCTGCTACCTGAAATACTACCTTAAGACTTAGAGCCTGATGCTCTACTTTTCTGATCCTGTCTAAACCTGGGGGATAGAGTACTAGCTGATGAAGGTGTTGGAGCTGAAGACCTTTTCTGGAACTGCGAGCGATTTCCACCACCCGATTTCTACTGAGAGTACTCATAGTTACATGTTCTAGCCTCTTTGTTGTCCTTAGCTAGTTCTCTAAGCTTATTTCCCTCAACTTGATGAGCATGAGTCATGAGCCTAGAGATGTTCATATCCTCTAACAACATAGCATTTCTGCACTCTGTTTTTACCAAATCGGACACTCCATACAAAAACTTACTCATTTATGCCCTAGGATCGGCAACCATGTGTGGAGCATACCTGGAGAGCTCGGTGAACTTGAGTCCGTACTCTTAGACTGATATTGTACCTTGCCTTAAATTCATGAATTCTTGTGCCTTAGCCTCCCTCAGCTCTCTCGGAAAGAACGTGTCCAGAAAAGCTCCAGTAAAGTATTCCCAAGTCAGAGGAGCTGCATCAGTACCCCTGTTTCCCTTCCATTGAGTAAACCATATGTGAGCTACATCCTTGAGCTGGTAGGATGCCAACTCTACCCTATCATTACCACTTACCTGCATCACTCCAAAGATCTTCTTAACCTCATCGATGAAATTCTGTGGGTCCCCAACAACCTGCAACCCTAGAATCTCTGGTGGATTCATCCTAATAATATCATGAACCCTGGCTGAAGCTGACCCATTATTAGCATTGAGAGGAATTGGGACCTGCTGATTGTTCTGGTTAGTCACACTCTGAGCCAAAAGCTGAATCGCATTTCGAAAATCTGTATTCGAAACCTCTTGATCTAGGACTGGAGGGGCTGCGTTAGCATTCCCGGCGTTAGCTCTACGAGGAGGCATGATCTGAATAGCATAACGACGAGTTTTAAGTAGATCATACCCACACACGATAAGAATAGCAAAGAAAGTGAAGTTTTCCTAAAACACTTTGTAGCCTCCCTTTCATTAGATATGGTGCACTTCAAACCCATGAAAAGAACTCTACCTAGTGCGGCTTTTTAGACATCCTAGGACTCTTGAACCTAATGCTCTGATACCAAGTTTGTCACGCCCCGAGGCTACCCCCTTAGCGTAAACACAGGACCTAGGATCACGAGTGACCCTAAGCTAACCCTGAGCTGGCATATCATAAGCATACTTAAAAGAAATATTGTGTGGAAGCTTAAAATATGAGATAAACTAAATGATGGGGAATAGCCAATCTAAGTCTGAATATATATATACTGAAAAAGAGTTTAGAACACTAAAGTATAACTCAAAAGCTAAAGTTGAATCTGTCTATGTCTTAAATAAGCCTCTAACTGACTAGAGATGCTAGGACATGTCCCCAGCTAACTCTAGTAATACTAAAACTAAAATAAAAGACTGAAATAGGAAACATGTCTATTGTCCTCGAAGAATGAGGACTCACCACTAAAGCTGTTGAACTGTAGATCGGAAACCTAGCTATGCGTGACCTGGATGTTGAGTACCTCAACCTACATCATTAAAGGATGTAGCGCAGAGTATGCATCAGTACTTGGAATGTACTGAACATGCATGATAGAATAAAGTTGAACAAAACATATAAACTGAAGCAACATACTGAACAATGATATAATCTAAACATACTGGAAAGCATACTGAAATGAACTCAACTGAATACAATGACCAAGTACATAACATGCTAAATCTGAATACTCAAGTACAACTGAGAACCTGGTCAAATACATAAAAATTTAACTGTGGGAGCTACTAATAACCCACATAAAACCACGCGAGCTAAACGTGGAGTCCGATGTATACCCCCCATTGAGACGACCCAATACACCCTGCCATAAGTATAGAGGCATGACTGGTGTGATCACTAAAATGATGTCCACAGAGGGGACTTATAAACCTACGAGGGCACGTAGTTCTGGGACTATTCAGGTACACAGAACCCTAGTCCACTCGGTCTAAGCCTACTCCCAACTAGAAATATGAACAATGTAACATAATTTAATTATACTGGATAACTCATTATTCTGACATGCTAACTGAGAATGCGACATTTATAACTGACAATGAAACTTTCAAAATCTGAGGCATGTATATCTGTTTAAACTGGCCTAGCTAGTGTAATTCATGAACTAAACGAATCTACACCACTAGGGTTCTGAATTTCATGCAAGGAACTAAGCAACGATGTAACAACAACATGATAATCTGATTTTGAACATTCTAACAGCTAAATCACAACAATTTCTAAAGTTCTAGAAACCCTAGGTCTAGATAGTATGAAGGGAATCAAGAATCTGACTGAATTCTAGGGACCTAGTGGATGAAAGGAACCCACTAGTGAAATTCCACATACCAGGTGACGAATTTAGCGGAGAAATCTTTCACTTTTGGGGTTGGAACTGATGCAACCTTATTGTGTTCTTGGGAGGGCTTTGTCATCTCTTTTCTCCTTTCTTGCTCTAAGTTTGATGAATATTTGGTGATTGAATTATTATGGTAGGTTCTTATTAAGTTACTAGGCTAAAATTGACTAAAACCACGTAGTTTAGGGGTTAAACGATGTAGTTTAGGGGTCCAACGCATAGGGGAAAAGACCAAAACGAGCCAAACTTAAAAGCTATCGGGGCTACCGACGGCCAGACCGATGGACCATCGACATACCTACATCCTGTCCTGGTCAGCCATAGCTCGGCGTCTGGGACTGGATCCTGAGGGCTCAGAACCACGGCCAGGACCACGGACTGTGGTCTGACCTACGGTCTGTAGGTCCTGGCGTGGTGCTGGACTTCCTATGGAGATCCTGGGTGGCCAACCAACGGACCAGACCTACGGTCCATGGTACCACCTTCGGGCCGTGGGTGGCCACCGTCGGTGGTACCTGCAGATATATCAAGTCTGCTATTTGGTCTATTTTGGATATGAGGTGTTACAATAATGATGCTTCACAAATTGGTCTTGGTCTTGTGTTGATGCAACCTGAGAAATTCATCACTTATGCTTCAAGAAAGTATAAAGTGCACGCAAATAATTATATGACTCATGATTTTAATTTAGCAGTAGTAGTGTTTGCCTTTATGATTTTGAGACATTGCTTATATGGTATTCATGTAGATGTGTTTACCGACCACAAGAGCTTAAGATATATGTTCACTCAAAAGGATTTGAATCATGACCAAAGGATATTACTTAAGTCATTGAAGGAATACGCCATGAGTGTGCACTATCATCCAAGTAAAATGAATGTGTGGGTAGATGCTCTTTATCGATATTTGATGGGTAGTATTGCTCATTTTGGGGATGATCAAAAGTAGTTAGTTTGTGATTTTCATAAATTTGTTTGATTGGGTGTTCGCTTGGTTGATTCCAATGAAGGTGGGTTCATTGTTCAAAGTGGTTTGGAATCATCTTTTGTATCGGATGTGAAAGCTAAGCAAGAACTTGATTTCATTACAGTTTATTTGAAGAAGTTGGTCTCCAAAAAATCCATTAAGGCATTCTCCCAAGGGACAGATGGTGTCCTTTGATATCAAGGTCGCTTATGTGTCCCGAACATGGTTGAGTTAAGAAATAAGATATTTATTGAAGCTCATAGTTCTCGGTGTTCTATTCACCCGAGATCCACCAAGTTGTACCGTGATTCGTGGGAAGTATATTGGATGAATTAAATAAAAAAAATATTGTGGAATTTTTGGCTAAATTTCCAAATTTTCAACAATTTAAAGTTGAGCATCAGAAACTAGGTGGTTTTGCTTAAAACATTACTATTCCTACATGGAAGAGGGAATTTTTGAATATGGGCTTGTTTACATTGCACCTCGTTGTTGGTTTGATTCGATTTGGGTTATTATGGACCGAATGACAAAATCGGCTCACTGTCTTACCATTTAGATGTCATTTTTTAGTAGACGAGTACAAAAAGTTTTATATCCAGGAAATTGTGAGGTTGCATGGGGTTCCCATGTGAATTATCTCCTATCATGATACTCAATTTACGTATCAATTTTAAAAGTCATTTCGGAAAGGTCTTGGGACTCAAGTAAAACTTGGCACGGCTTTCCACACTCAAACCAATGGACAAGACAAGCATACTATCTAGACCTTAAAAGATATGGCAAGAGCTTGTTTGATAGATTTCAAGGGTAGTTAGGATGATCATTTGTCTTTGGTTGTGTTTGCTTATAATAATGTCTACCATTCTAGTATTAGGATTGTAACACCCCGGAAACTAGTAGGCTAAACTAGAGTAAACGTGAGGGTTAGAGTCAAAGAAGGAGGGCAAAGGCCAAGGGAGTGGGCCAGGGCAGCCTACCTTGGTGTAGACATTGTCCCACCTACACTCCCACCACCATGGCCCATGGTCAAGACCACGACCCTTGATGTGGCTCGTGGTGGGCTAGGCAGTAGCCTCCCCAAATCTGCCAAAAATCAACCCCTCTTCACGAGCCACTTCACGGCTCGTGGGAAGGCTCATGGAGGGGAGTTGGTGTGTAAGGGTGAAGAAGAGGTGGCCAAGCCAGTCCCTCAAGGCCCACGAGAGGGACCACGGCTCGTGGTAGGCACCATGGCTCGTGGAGCCCTCTGTGAAGGTTTCTTAGGCATGAGAGGCTAAGGGCAGATTTGCCTAGCCACTTCCTCAAGGTCCACGAAAGGGAACATGGCTCGTGGGGCCGCACGTGGTACCTAGGCAGCTCACTTTAAGTTGAGGGATAATTGGTCAATTTCGAATTTAATCTAACTTAAGTTAGGTCGTTTTGTCTAACTGTAGTACCACTATATAAGCCATTTTAACTCTAAAACTCACCCATTCAACTCATTATTTCCAAAACCCAAAATAATTCTCAAAGTTCATCCTCTCCAAAAATTCTCTCTCTAGAAGAGGAAGAAGAAGAAGACGGAGATTCACGCTAGGGTTTCAAGAGCAAGCTTTTGTACATCAATTTAATTGGGCTTTGTTGTTAAGGTATGGTAGTTTTCATCCATGGAGTACTCTCAAAATCTCCAATTTCTAAAAGATAGAAATCCCCAATTGTAAGGGTTTGATTCAAAAGTCATGGGTTCCTTTCAAACTTTATTTAAATGATTGAATTGAGTTATATTAAGCATGAATTGATGATTTCCTATGATTTTTATGATGTTTCCCCATGAACCCATGTAATTCCCATATTTCTCAAGTTGATGATATGATGTGGGTCTTTGTTGATAAAAGAGGAATTTTATGAGTTAATGCATGAGGTGATAGAATCACATGATTTATTATGAAATCCATGTCTAATGCTTGAATTCGAGATGTGATTATTGAAAGATGGTTTTGAACGTCAAGGAGGTAAAGTATGAGATTATGCATTTTCTATGAAATCTATGCAATTGTCTTAATGATGCTTTGAGAGTAAAGTATACATGTTGTTGTTGTTGTTGTATTGTTGAAAGGATATTCTCATATAAACACCTATGCATGAGTAATGAAGGTTCTAAGGTTGAGAGGCTTTCTCACCTAATTGAATCTAAAAGTAAGTAATCATGGATGGTGAAAAGTTTTCTCACGCATGATCTAAAGAGTTATCTTAATGATATACCTTGAATCGGTAGGCCAAGGGCACCCTTTCATGAGTCACTAAAAGAGCTATTCTAGTGATATATGTTGAATCGGTAGGTCAAGGGTGCCCTTTCATGAGTAATGGAGTTAAGTCAAGACTAAATAACTACTCGGTGGGAATTTAATTCTTAGCATCGAGTGGATATTGTATGAGATGGAAGCTCCCCCGTAGTAAGGCCGGGTTTCTAGTAACAATCTCCTTATCCCATAAACTATGTGCCCCCATAGGTTATTTAGCTAATGGATCCACCTAAGCTAAGAATTACCGTTTCTACCTTATGCAAGTAGACCAACCCTTTTCGGTGTGGAAGTCACCAGATTCCATGTCAAGCTCACATGGTCTCATGTCAGTTAAGGCTTATTTCCCACAATAACAAGAAGTGTAATATTAAACTAAGGCATGCTTAAAGAAGTATCCTGTAGGGTTCAAAGTAATCATGAACTAAGGCATGCTTAAAGAAGTATCTCGTAAGTGTTCAAAGGTTTTCAAGATAATGCTTGCTTGTATTCAAGATGATGGTTTGACTATGATTTCCAACTATCTCCATGATGATGTTTAACTTAGTAAAGTGCATGCTTTGAAATGAAATGTCCCTTTTAGCATGTTTTAAGTTTCTTTATGAATGGCTATCATACTTAGTGAATTTTTGTACTAATGCCTACTTTTACCTACATTTTCCCAAGTGTAGGGTCCGGTTCTCAAGTTGGTAATTCTAGTGGATAGAGCTTGGATCTGATTGTGTTCCCGATCTTGGTGAGTCCTCATGGTTCGAGGACGGACTTCTTATATTTTAGTTTCCTTCATGTACTTTCCCTTTTGAACATGCTGTATGGGCTAGGCCCTATTTCATTCAAGATTGTAATAGATGGCTATGATGAGACAAAGTGTCTAGACTTCTACTTTCTTTTATGAAAAACGTTTTAGACTTGAAATGTGTTTTCTCTCATTATTATATTTACTTATGTTATGAGGATTAAGAGTCTTGTGTGCAGTCCTTCGGGATTCTATACGCCGTGTTACATCTAGGGGGTACCCCTGGGTCGTGACAAACTTGGTAATCATAGCACAAGGTTTAGAATAGTTCTAGGATGATGTCTCATAAACCACGTCTAGTAGAGTCTTATTCATGAGTGTGAAGCGCGCCAAATTTATGGATGAGAACCTACAAGATGTTCAGGAAATATCACTTCTTTCATTACTCTTAGGTCATGCAATAGAGTTTAACTATATAAGGTCTTTCTCCTAATCCTTATCTGATGGTCTACATGATATGACTACTCGAAGGACTTTCGCTAGAAGGAATGAGGAAGGCAATGTGAATCAAGGAGCTCCTCCTCAAGCTCCGGTTGATCCTTTGGCCGAGAATATGACAAATGCGGAGGTTAGTTCAGCTTTCCAAATGATGGCTCAAGCCTTGACGGCACAAGCCAATAGAGAAGATGTAGCTCTCATGAACCCTAATATGAATTTGGTGGCTCAAGAGTGAGGAACTTTGCAAGGATGAACCCTACGGAATTTTATGGCTCCAAAGTTGAGGAAGATCTTCAAGAGTTTATCGATGAAGTCTATAAGGTACTTGTTATTATGGGGGACTCCAATAGAGAAGGCGGAGTTAGCCGCTTACTAATTGAAAGGTGTTGCTCAAGTCTGGTATAATCAATGGAAGGATGGAAGGTCGGTAGGAGCGGGTCCCGTAGAGTGGGAGGTGTTTAAATTGGCGTTTGTTGATAGGTTTTTTCCCCTAGAGTTGAGGGAAGCAAAGGTGCAAGGGTTCATTAATCGTCGTCAAGGAGGTATGAGTGTTACAGAGTATGCTCTAAAGTTCACCCAACTATCAAAGTACACTCCAACTATGGTGGCGGATTCGAGGGCTAAGATGAATAAGTTTGTGACGGGCGTCTCCGACATGGTATAAAAATAATGCCGTATGGCAATGCTCATCCATGATATGTATATCTCACGTCTTATGGTGCATGCCCAACCAAATGAGGAACCAAAACTCAAGGAAAAGAATAAGGAGGTAAAGAGGGCTAGGACCAGTGATGGGAACTTCTCCAATACAAGGTCCAATGGACAAGGTCGGCCAAGGTTTAGACAAAGCTTTTCCAACCAAGGTACCACCAATGCTCCTTCAAAGTTCACTAAATATAGGGGGCTAACCCCTAGCCTCAAGGAGGTAATGGTAGTGGATCTTCATTTTCTAGGCCCAATTGTAGCAAGTGTGGAAGTAGGCACGATGGTAAATGTCTAGCCGGCATGGATGGTTGTTATGGTTGTGTTAAGAGTGGTCACTAATGAGAGATTGCCCAATGCTTACGGCTAAGGGAAGAGAGGGCAAGCAAGCTCCTCATAGTGGTTAAAATTCCAATGCTCCCAAGCAAAACTGCTTCTATGCTCTCCAAAACAGAGGTGAACAAAAGAATTCTCCGGACGTGGTCACCGGTATGTGAAAAGTTTCCCATATAGATGTGTATGCTTTGTTAGATCCCGCTGCTACTTTGTCCTTTGTGACGCCATTTGTGGCAATAAAATTTGATGTGCTCCCTGATGTGTTGTTAGAACCTTTTTCTATCTCTACTCCTTTTGATGACTCTGTGGTGGCTAAGAGGGTTTATACAAGTTCCTCCGTTTCCCTATCCCATAGAGTTACCCTTGTTGCTTTGGTAGGGCTTGACATGTTAGATTTTGATGTTATTCATGGTATGGATTGGCTGCACTCTTGTTATGTGTCGATTGATTGTAGAAGTCGTATAGTCAAGTTTTAGTTCCGCAATGAGTCTGTCCTAGAGTGGAAGGGGGGAAATTCTACGCCTAAGAATCAGTTTGTCTCATGTCTTAAAGATAGAAAGATGATCTCTAAGGGTTGCATTTACCATCTTGTTAGGGTGAGGGATGTATATTCTGAAACCCCTACTCTTGAGTTGGTCCTCCTTGTAAATGAGTTTCCGGAAGTGTTCCCAGATGATCTACCTGGTATTCCTCCCGAGCGGAAAATAGACTTCGGTATTGAACTTCTCCCAGATATGCAACCTATCTCAGTTCCTCCTTATAGAATGGCCCCGGCTGAGTTAAAAGAGTTGAAAGAACAGTGGAAACACTTGCTGGATAAGGGCTTCATCCGAACAAGTATCTCACCATGGGGTGCTCCCGCGTTGTTTGTTAGAAAGAAATATGGGTCTTTTCGTATGTGCATCCATTATCTTCAATTGAACAAAGTGACCATTAAGAACGAGTATCCTCTCCCAATGATAGATGATTTGTTTGACCAATTACAAGGGGCAAGTTACTTCTCGAAAATTGACCTTAGGTCGGGTTATCACCAATTAAGGGTGAGATGTGAAGATATTCCAAAGACAGCTTGTAGAAACTGGTATGGTCATGATGAGTTCTTGGTAATGTCGTTTGGGTTGACTAATGCTCCGACGGAATTTATGAAATTGATGAATAGAGTGTTTAGGCAATATCTTGACATGTTTGTGATTGTGTTCATTGATGACATTTTGATCTATTCAAGGAGTGAGAATGAGAATGTTGACCATTTGAGAATTGTATTGCAAGTTCTTAAGGACCATCAGTTTTTTGCAAAGTTTAGCAAGTGTGAATTTTTGTTAAGGTCCATACCGTTCCTTGGACATATTGTGTCAAGTAAGGGTATTGAGGTGGATCCTAAGAAGACGGATACGGTCAAGAGTTGGCCAAGACCTCTAACTCATTTAGACATTAGAAGCTTCTTGAGTTTGGCCGGTTAATATAGAAGGTTCGTTGAGGGATTTTCTTCTATTGCCTCTCTGATGACGGCTTTGACTCAAAATAAGACTAAGTTCATTTGGTCGGAAGCTTGTGAGAAAAGTTTCCAAGAGTTGAAGGATAGACTTACTTCCGCTTTGGTGTTGACCTTACCAGAAGGTACGGATGGCTTTGTGGTGTAATGTGATGCCTCTAGAGTTTTGTTGGGATGTGTGCTTATGCAAAATTGTAAAGTGATTGCCTATGCTTCAAGGTAACTAAAAGTCCATGAGAATAATTATCCTACCCATGACCTTGAGTTAGCGGCGATTGTTTTTGCCGTATAGATTTGGAGGCATTATTTATATGGGGTTCATGTTGATGTGTTTACCGATCCCAAGAGCTTACAATATGTGTTTAGTCAAAAGGATTTGAATCTTTGCCAAAGGAGGTGGCTTGAATTATTGAAAGATTATGGCATGAGTGTTCTTTATCACCCTGGCAAGGCAAATGTGGTAGCGGATGCTCTTAGTAGGTTGTCTATGGGTAGTCTAGCTCATATCGAAGATGATAAGAAAGAGTTGGTTCGAGATATTCATAGGTTGGCCCGATTAGGTTTTCAACTAGTGGATTCCACCAAGGGTGGTGTTATGGTTCACAATGGGTCCGAATCATCTTTTGTGGCGGATGTAAAATCTAAGCAAGGATTAGATCCTATTTTGGTTGAATTTAAAGAGGCAGTACTTATGAAATATGTTGAGGCTTTCTCCCAAGGGGGAGATGATGTACTTAGATACCAAGGTCATTTGTATGTCCCTAATGTTGACTACTTGAGAGAGAAAATCTTGTCGGAAGCCCATAGTTTTCGGTATTCCATTCACCCGAGAACCACTTAGATGTACTGTGACTTGCGGGAAGTCTATTGGTGGAATGGGATGAAGAGAGATATCGCAGAGTTTCTGGCTAAGTGCCCTAATTGTCAATAAGTTAAGGTTGAGCATCAAAGAACGGGAGGTTTATCCCAAGATATAGGTATTCCTACTTGGAAGTGGGAAGATGTGAACATGGACTTTATTTTCGGTTTGCCTCACACACGGAGACAACATGACTCTATTTGGGTTATTATAGATCGAATTACAAAATCGGCTCACTTTATTCCCGTCAAGGTTTCCTTTTTGGCGGAGGACTATGCTAAGTTGTATATAAGTGAAATGGTGAAGTTGCATGGAGTAGCTTTATCCATTATTTCTGATCGTGGCCCTCAATTCACTTCTCACTTTTGGAGATCTTTTCAATAGGGTCTTGCCACCAAGGTTAAGCTTAGCACAAATTTTCATCCCCAAACCGATGGGCAAGTGGAGCGTACCATCCAAACTTTGGAAGATATTTTAAGGGCTTGTGTAATTGACTTTGAGGGTAATTGGGATGACCATTTGCCATTGGTAAAATTTGCATACAATAATAGCTATCACTAAAGTATTGGTATGGATCCCTTTGAGGCCTTGTATCTTAGGAGGTATAGATCTCTTATAGGTTGGTTCGAGGTGGGGAAAATTACTTTCATAGGTCTCGAATTTGTTCTAGAGGCCATTGAGAAAGTCCGACTCATTAGAGAGAGGTTGAGAACGGCTTAAAGTCAGCAAAAGTTTTAATGCCGGTGTGAGGAGAACGGACCTAGAATTTGAGGTTAACGATTTGGTCTATTTGAAAATCTCACCCATAAAGGGTGTGATGACATTTGGCAAGAAAGGGAAGCTTAGTCCCCTGTATATAGGCACATACCAGATTTTGAGCCATATTGATAAAGTTGCCTATGAGTTAGAATTGCCAAGTGAGTTGGCTTTGGTGCATCCGGTGTTTCATGTCTCTATGCTTAAGAAGTGTGTTGGAGACCCGACATCCATAATCCCCTTAGAAGGGTTGGGGTTGATGAAAGTCTTTCATATGAGGAAGTTCTGGTAGAGATTCTAGATCGGCAAGTCAAGAAATTGAGAAACAAGGAAATAGCTCCCGTAAAGGTTTTATGGAAGAATCAACTAGTTGAGGGTGCTACTTGGGAGGCCGAGGCCAATATAAAGTCCCTCTATCCTCATTGTTTTCCTTCTATTCCTATTCTATCTTGCGGTAAGTAGTTCCTCTTGAGTTTTCCTTATTTTGGGAGTCATGTGTGTTATATGAGTTTTCCATGATTTCCCTATGTTATGCATGTTCAAGAGAAATTTATGTTTAGTAAGAAAATGAGTTTACATGATTGATTTTCCTCATGTTGTTGTGCATTGAGTAAGAGTTGCCTATATGCTTCATGAGATGAATTGTTGAACATGCTTTAATTATTCTTATTGAGAGTAAATTGCATTATGGCTCCATGAGATTGTGTTGAGCATGCTTTTAGCTTGGAGAAGGTAATTCCTCCTAATAACATGAGAAATTTTGAGATTTCATGCATAATAGGTTGTTAGATGTAGTTCTTACTTTCTTTTGATGCATTGAGTATGTTGAGTTGGAGTTGATGTTTCCTCTTTTGATTTGTGCATTGTTATGATGTTGCATGCATGATGGGCTGCTAGTCTTGAGTCTTTACTTCCATAAGTTGTTTAAAGTGTCATTCGAGGGCGAATGTTCCCAAGGGGGAGATATTGTAACACCTCGGAAACTAGTAGGCTAAACTAGAGCTAAACGTGAGGGTTAGAGTCAAGGAAGGAGAGAGAGGGCCAAGGTAGTGGGCTAGGGAAGCCTACCTTGGTTTAGACACTACCCCACCTACCACGCCCACAACCACGGCTCGTGGTCAAGACCACGGCCCTTGGTGTGGGTCGTGGTGGGCTAGGAAGTAGCCTCTCCAAAACTGCCGAAAATCAGCCCCTCTTCACGAGCCACTTCACGGCTCGTGGTAAAGACCACGGCTCGTGCGATGGCTCGTGGAGGGGAGTTGGTATGTAAGGGTAAAGAAGAGGTGGCCTAGCCACAGCCTCAAGGCCCACGAGAGGGACCACGGCTCGTGCCCTTCGTGAAGGTGCCTTAGGCTTGAGGGACTAAGGGCACATTTGCCTAGCCACTGCCTCAAGGTCCACGAAGGGGACCATGGCTCCTGGGGCCCCACGTGGTACCTGGGCAGCTCACTTTAAGTTGAGGGTTAATTGGTCAATTCTGGTTTTAATCTAACTTAAGTGAGGTCGTTTTGCCTATGTCTAGGACAACTATATAAGCAATTTTAACTCTAAAACTCACCCATTCAACTCATTATTTCCAAAACCCAAAATAATTCCCAAAGTTCATCCTCTCCGAAAATTATCTCTCTAGAAAACTTGAAGAAGAAGAAGAATAAGAATAAGAAGGAGATTCAAGCTAGGGTTTCAACAGCAATCTTTTGTACATCAATTTCATTGGGCTTTGTTGTTAATGTATGGTAGTTTGCATCCATGGATAGCGTTCATCCATGTAGTCCTCTCAAAATCTCTAATTGTTAGGGTTTGATTCAAAAGTCATGGGTTCCTTTCAAATTTTATTTAAATGATTGAATTGAGTTATATTAAGCATTAATTGATGATTTCCTATGATTTTTATGTTGTTTCCCCATGAACCCATGTAATTCCCATATTTCTCAAGTTGATGATATGATATGGGTCTTTTTTGACGAAAGAGGAATTTTATGAGTCAATGCATGAGGTTATAGAATCACGTGATTTATAATGAAATCCATGTCTAATGCTTGAATTCTAGAGGTGATGATTGAAAGAAGGTTTTGAACCTCAAGGAGGTAAAGTATGAGATTATGTATTTTATATGAAATGTAAGCAATTTCCTTAATGATGCTTTGAGAGTAAAGTATCCATGTTGTTGTTGTGTCGTTGAAAGGATATTCTCATATACACACCGATGCATGAGAAATTAAGGTTCTAAGGTTGAGAGGTTTTCTCACCTAATTGAATCTAAAAGTAAGTAATCATGGATGGTGAAAGGTTTTCTTATACATGATCTCAAGAGTTATCTTAATGATATACCTTGAATCGGCAGGCCAAGGGCACCCTTTAATGAGTAACTAAAAGAGCTATTCTAGTGATATACCTTGAATCGGTAGGCCAAGGGCACCCTTCATGAATAATGTTGTTAATTCAACACTTAATAATTACTACGTGGGAATTTAATGCTTAGCACCGAGTGGATATTGCATTAGATGGAAGCTCCCCCGTAGTATGGTCGGGTTTCTAGTAACAATATCCTTATCCCTTAAACTATGTGCCCCAATAGGTTAGTTAGCTAGTGGATCCACCTAGGCTACGAATTACCGATTCTACCTTAGGTAAGCAGACCAACCCATTTCGGTGTAGGAGTCACCAGATTCAATGACAAGCTAACATGGTCTCATGTCGGTTAAGGCTTAATTCCCACAATAACAAGAAGTGTGATATTGAACTAAGGCATGCTTAAAGAAGTATCTCGTCGGGTTCAAAGTAATCATGAACTAAGGCATGCTTAAAGAATTATCCCGTCAGTGTTCAAAGGTTTTCAAGATAATGCTAGCTTGCATTCAAGATGATGGTTTGAGTATGTTTTCCAACTATCTACATGATGATGTTTAACTTAGTAAAGTGCATGCTTTGAAATGAAATGTCCCTTTTAACATGTTTTAAGTGTTTTTATGCATGGCTATCATACTTAGTGCATTTTTGTACTAATGCCTACTTTTACCTACATTTTTCCCAAGTGTAGGGTCCGGTTCTCAAGGTGGTAATTCTCATGGTTAGAGCTTGGATTTGATTGTGTTCCCGAGCTTGGTGAGTCCTAATGGTTCGAGGACAGACTTCTTATGTTTTAGTTTCCTTCATTTACTTTCCCTTTTAAAAATGTTATATGGGCTAGGCCCTATTTCATTCAAGATTGTAATAGATGGTTATGATGAGACAAAGTGTCTAGACTTCCGCTTTCTTTTATGAAAAACTTTTTAGACTTGAAATGTGTTTTCTCTCATTATTCTACTTACTTATGTTATTAGGACTAAGAGGCTTGTGTGGAGTCCTTTGGGATTTTATACGTTGTGGTACATCCAGGGGTAACCCTGGGTCGTGACAAGGATGGCTCCATTTGAAGCCTTTTATGGTAGGAGATATAGGTCTCCTATTGGCTGGTTTGAATTGGAGAGGTTGTTTTGATAGGGCTCGAGTTGGTGCATGAGTCTATGACAAAGGTTCGACTTATTCATGAAACGTGTTAAATGTCTCAAAGTCAACAAAATTCTTATGAAGATATTAGAAAAAGAGAGCGTGAATTCAATGTTGATGATTAGTTCTACTTGAAAATTCTACCCATGATGGGTGTGATGAGATTTGGAAAGAAGGGGAAGCTTAGTCCCCGTTATATGGGCCCATATCAGACTTTGAGGCATATTGGCAAAGTTGCTTATGAACTTGAGTTGCCTAATGATCTAGCATCGGTACATCTGGTATTCCATATCTCTTTGTTGAAGAAGTGTGATGGATATTTGACATCCATTGTGCATTTGGAATGTTTGGGAGTCAACAAAAAACATTCTTATAAAGAGGTTCCGGTTGAGTGTCTAGATCGACAAGTTAAGAAGTTGTAAAATAAAGAAGTGGCTTCCATGAAAGTTCTTTGGAGGAATCAACTTGTTGAGGGTGCTACATGGGTGGTCTAAGCCGATATGATATCCTGGTATCCTCATCTCTTACCCTCCACTCCTACTCTAGCTTGTGGCATTTGTTCCTCATGGTTCATTCTTTCGGATTTATGTGCTTTAGTCATTCTCATTTTCCATATGCATGCATATTTTTGAAAAACTTGATTTTTAATGTTATAATTTAGCTTGGAGCGATTCTTCATGCTTATGTGTATTATGAAGAAATATGCATTCATGTGGGATGGATAGTTTCTCTCCAACTCTATTCATGCTAGCATGAGTCCCATTCGAGGAAGAATATTCCCTACAGGGAGATATTGTAACTTCTAAGAAATTGGAATATTGAAAGGAAAGGAAAAGTTCATATTCTTACTCAGAGGTAGCGACTACATGTCCTATCTATGGACCGTAGTAAATCTTACGAGCTGTAGAAGGGAAGTCATAGGATTGAGTTATGTTTTTGGCAAATTCAAGTTTCTGAAGTTTGATATTCGACTAGCCAGGACGAGCCGTAGGAATTTGGGCGGTACATAGATGGCACTCGTAGAACTTATCTTGGCTTAGTGACGTTTTGAACTTGAACTTGGGTTATACGGAAGGGATCTATGGACCATATACTGAATGATGGGTCATAGAATGGTGTCGTTGGAAGTGAAGTAATTTCGAGTTTCTAAAGTTTTTTCTACGGTTGACAAGTATGGACCGTAGGAGCCTTCCAACATCTATTATTAAGGGTATTTGGGACTTTTCCTCTGCATTCAATACCTATCCTTTGTCGTTTTGACACTAATTCTAAGACCTATAACTACCTTTAAGCTCCTACTTCTACCCAAGCCATTTTATTCTCTCAAAACAGCAATTCCCATCCAAGTTCATCCCTTTCAATTCTCTCTCAAGTTCAAGTAAAAATCGTGGGTTCAAGCTTTAAGTCTCCCTTTTCTTGCATTGCTTTTTGTCTTTCTTTATCAAGGTATATGGGATTTCACCATTGGATTTCATTCATCAAATTGGTTACAAAATATTTCAATTCTCCAATTCAATTTTATCAAAATTGATTAGGTTTCATACAATTTTCCATGGGTCATAATTATTGTGGTTCCATTGGTTGATTTTAATCCTATTATGAATGAATTGATCCAATTACATGTTTTACAATTTACTTCATATGGATCCATGTAGTATTCATGATTTTGACTATAGATTTGTGAAGATATTAGTTTATAAAGAAATCTATGAACTTGTGAATGATGATTTATGAAAGCAATGCATAACTTATGAAAAGAAAGTTTTATGAACTTAGGTCGCTTTTAGGATAATTATCAATAAAATTGTGAAAGACATTCTCACATATTCATGAATTAGGAAAGTTTTCTCACATATTAAGAAATCTTGATTGGTTAAATGTTTTCTCAGACTTGTATGAATCATCGTTTAAAGTAGCTACTCTACTATCAATTAAGCTTGTATTAGTAACTTAGTTGTGCTTTTCCATGTATGATACCTTTATGAATATGACTATTCCGTTGAGATTTTACTTAGCATCGAGAGGACATTGAGATGGAGGGTCTGCCATTTGTAGAGGTTGGGTCTCGAGTAGCAATCTCTTTGTCCCTTACTACCGGCCCCCAAAGGATTGTCTTAGAAATACATAGCTAGTAGATCCTCCAAAGCTAGAAGTTTATGGTCCTTACCTTGGAAAGTTAAACACTTTTTTTTGGTGTGGGGGCAAGACACTGGATTCCATATCATAGCTTACGTGGTCTATGTAGATTAATGGTTAACATCACAGAAATAAATTAAGTTACTTTCAAAGGTTTTATGAAGTTTTCATTATGACTTTAAGAAGCATTGACCATGTTCATGATTTATAATTCTTCTTTAAAGCATTTTCATTATATTTTAACTTGGTCATGCATATCATGTTTTCCTTTATGTCCCATTATGATCCTGTTTCATGTTTTTATGCATAGCCCTCATACATAGTACATTCCATGTACTAGTGCATACATGAGCCTACATTGTCTTATAATATAGGTTCGAGTCTTCTTCTTCTCCAGCTAATGGCTAGGGGATTGTTTGATCATTCAAGACTTTTCGAGTCCTCATGTTCCGAGGACCCAGTTATATTTACTATGATTTCTTATAACATTAGTTTTCAATTGTTATTCATGGTGTATGGATTACGTCTCAACCCCTCTTTTAATGTATTTGATTTGCTTGTCAAGACTATGATTAGACTTACACTTTTATGTCAAACATCCCTTGGAGGTCCTTCCTTAAAAATTGTGTTGGAGATCCGACATCCATTATGCCTTTTGAAAGTTTGGATGTTACAGAAAGTTTTTCGTATAAAGAGTTTCCCTTTGAGATTTTAGACTGACAAGTTCGGAAGTTGAGATATAAGAAAATTTCTTCCGTGAAAGTTATTTGGAGGATTCATCAAGTTGAGTATGCTACTTGGGAGGATGAAGATGATATGATGTCTAAGAATCCTCATCTCTTTCCCTCCTCTCCTATTCTAGATTGAGGTATTAAGTTCCTCATGATTCATTTTTTCAAATTCATGTATTACAGTCATTCTCATATTTCCATATGCATTCATGTTCATGAATAACTTATTTTTATGTTATGATTTAGCTTGGGGTAGTTCTCCTTTTGTTATTTGCATTATGATAAGGTTTGCATTCACATTGGGTTGTTAGTTTCTCTCCTACTCTATTAATTACAGCTTGAGTCCCATTCGAGGATGAATGTTCCAAATAGGGATATATTGTAACACCTCAAAAATATGAAAGTTTTATTGGAAAGGGATAATGGAGTTTTCGTATTGATGCAGTATTCTACGAGACAGACCTATGGATCGTACGAAGTTCTACAGGTTGTAGGAAGGTAATTGTAGAACCTTGAATGAGTTTTGGAAAATTTAAGTTTCTGAGGTTTGACCTACGAGTGAATAGGATGAATCGTAGGGTGTTATATGGTCGTGGATGAGTCTGGTAGAAAGGTTTCAGACTTGGTAAAAGTTTTGGCTTGAACTTGGGATCCACGAAAGGGTGTCTAGGATTCGTAGACCGGACAATGGACCATAGGAACGTCTCATGGGAATTGGATGAAGTTTGGGTTTATGAAGTTGTTTTTATAGTTGACCAGTACGGACCATTGAAATTTCTATGGATAGTATGTCGAAACCATTGGTAACTTCCAGTAGTTTTTATTAAGAGTATTTTCATCTTTTCCTATCGACCAAACCACTAATCTACGTTTGTTTGGCCCTATAAACTAACCATAAGAAATTTTATCCATTAAATCTCAAACTAAATCCCTCAATCTCACAAAATCCCTCCCAATTCTCTAAAGTCTCTTCCCCAAAAATCCTCTCAAGCTTCGAGGAAGAAAACTAGGTTGAAGCTCTAATTCTCCCTTTTTCTCCATTTTTTTGGGCTTTGATCATAAAGGTATGTGGGAATTCACAATTGGATCCCATTCATCCATTGGTTCCCAAAAGATCTCAATTCTCTAACTACAGTTCACCCATTTAAATTAATGATTATGTCAATCTTCATGGATCGTATTTCATTACTATTAAATTGTTTAATTTCAATATTATTATGCATGATTTGATTCAATTACATGCTTTCTAATTAATTTCATATGGACCCATGCATTATTCATGATTTTTACTTTTAATTAATGAAGAAAGTTAATGAAGTTATGAATATGCAAGTTATATATGTTTTATGAAAAGATGAACTTATGAATTGAGGATACTTTTCAAGTTAATATCAATAATTTGTGAAAGGTTTTCTCACATATTATGGAATGATGGTTGGAAAGGGTTTTCTCACAAGGGAATGAATCATGATTTAAAGGAACTATTCTAGGATGACTTTAAGATTTGAATTGGTATATCTCTAATTGCCTTCCCTAATGTTATGCGTTGATAATTGACTTTATCTATTCCCTTGGGATTTAACTTAGCACTGAGACAACTTTGAGGTGGAGGCTCAAATAAGGTAGTCTCTAGTAGCAACCTCTAGTTCCAAACTTTGTGCCCCTATAGGATTTAAATTACCTTGCTAGTAGATCCACAAATATAATATGAATGAATGATATTGAGTTCTACCTTGGCAAGTAGACTCTACTTTCTTGGTATGGGGGTTAATCGGACTCCATGTTATAGCTCACATGGTCTTATTTTTTGTCACAAGTAATATCCCACAAGACGAACTACGGGTCCTTCAAATGTTTTAACAAATTATTCTCAAATGATTTTAAGTATGTATTTACCTTTATTATGATTTATAATTTCTCTTTAAATACTTTTACTATGTTTTAACATGGTCATGCATATCATGCTTAATGTCTTGTAACACCTTGCATTAGTAAAAGGCTAAGCAGGCAGGTTAAGTATCAAAAAACGGACCTTGGAATGCTCCACCGAGACCTAGACAGGCTGTGTAGTGGACCACGGTCCGTTAGGGCACTCGTAAAGAATTCCCAGAACTTGTCTCAGGCAGGGGCCACCTTTACGATGACTTAGACGGCCCGTGTGTGCTTGATGGCCCGTCAAAATTGTTGTACAAGTCACCTAGTTGCTAGGGTGTGATCCAAGGTCACTGTAAAAGGATCACGGACGTCTAAACGGCCCGTGAAGCTTCACATGGAGCATGAAGGCGTCCGTGAATGAGACTTGTCAGACTTAAATTTTAGGGTCAACTTCAAACGATCATATCTTTGAGCAGAAAATGAATCAAGTGTCCCATGACCTAGCAAGTTAAAGATAATCGAGTCCGCTTTCCAAAGCCACTGAGTTGACCTAATTCCAAGCTTAGAGTAAAAAGTTATGCCTACAATAGTGAAGCCCTATCGGGAAGAGCATCTTTACGACCTGTTAGAAGGGCCATCATGATCTAAACGGCACGTGAAGCCCCTCATGAGAAGCAATTTAATAGTTTTAAGTCAGCGTTGTTTCAGTCTTTTTCCAATTATTTTAACTCAATACTATGTTGTTTTACCTTCTACCCAAAGCAATATATAATGGTTTTTACCCCCCAAAATCACTCAATTCAATTCATTCTTCCAAAATTCCAAAAGATTGACCAAGTTCATCCTCCCAAATATTTCTCTCTCTAAAGTTGAAGAAGAAGGCTAGGATTTCAAGTCAAGTCTCCAATTTCACCATTGATTTCAAGATTTTTGGATCAAGGTATGATAGTATTCACCTATGGAGTCCTTTCCTCCATAGGGTTCCTAAATTCTCCTATTTTCACTAAGTAGAATCTCCAATGGAAGTTAGGATTTTTATCCCATACCTATGTGCCCCCATAGGATGATTGTCTTAGATAGACATTAGCTAGTGGATCCATGTAAGCTAGAAGATCATGGTCTTACCTTGGAAAGTAGGACACCCCTTTTCGTTGTAGGGTCGACACCGCATTCCATGTTAATATCTCACATGGTCTTACTATCGGTTAAAGGTAAATATCCCATAATAATGAATGATGTTACTTCTAGAAGTACCTTACGAATGTTTTAAAGATGTTATCTTTCATTGACCATATTTTATGATTCATGTTTTCTAACCCTTTTACCTCATGATTTAGCTTTGTCATTGCATGTCATGAAAAGTCCTTTTAGCATGATTTCATACTTTTATACATTGCTATCATACTTGTTACATTTTTATACTAACGCATACTCTTGCCTACATTTTTTTTTAAAATGTAGGGTCTGACGCTTTAATTTTGCATCCCCATGGCTAGAGTTCCCTATAGTAGAGTTTAAGATTGATGAGTCCTCATGTTCCAAAGATCGAGCTTTACTTCTTTTCAGTATTTTATGTGATGTACGGGTTACGTCTCGATTACTCTTGGTGTACTAGATTACTTTGAAACTATAATAGACTTCCGCTACATTTTACAAACTCTTATGTTTTGAAATTTTCTTTGAAACTTTTAAACTCAATTATCTTATATGATGTATGTTATGTGTCTTGTATAGGGCCTCTTGGGGTCTTATACGCCATGTAACGTCTAGGGTATACTTTGGGCCATGACAAGCTTGTTATTCAGAGCAAAAGATATAGAAAGTTCCTAGGAGGTCTGATACGCTACGTCGAGTAGAGTCTTTTTCATGAGTGAAGTGTGCCACATTTATGAATGAAAGGTTATAAGATGTTTAGGAAACTTGTAACACTCCGTAGTTTAGTAGGAAAACTAGGGCTAAGTATTAGGGCATCAAGAACCAAGGCAAAAGGGGCAAGAGCCAAGGCAAAGGGGCAAGAGCCAAGGAAAAGGGGCAAGGCCCAAGCCAAGGGCCAAGGCTTGCCCAAGCTTGCAAAACACTGCCCCACTTCACGACCACCACCATGGCCAGTGGTGAGGACCAAAACTAGTGGTGTGGCTCGTGGTTGCTAAGGCAGTAGCTACCTTGAGGTTGCCCAAGAATGGCTCACCTTCACGAGCCACTTTACGGCCAGTGGTGAAGACCATGGCTCGTGGGAAGGCTCGTGAAGATGCCTTCAATTCGTGGAGGCAAAAACCTTGTGGCCTAGCCACTGGACCATAGACTACGGCCAGTGGTGAGGACCAAGGCTCGTGGAGCCTGCCGTGGTGACTTGCACTAGGCAACCCAATTAAGGGTATTTTGGGAAATTGCTCTTTACGTGGGTATGAGGTGAGGTCATTTTGACTAGACTAAGTACACCTATATAAGCTATTTTAACTCTTTAAACTAACCAATTAAGTCATTATTTCCAAAAACCCCAAAAGAATCCCTAAGTTCATCCTCTCAAATATTTCTCTCTCTAGAAAGAAGAAGAAGAAGAAGTAGAAGAAGAGGGTTCAAGCTAAGTTAAGTCTTCAATCTTCCAAGCTTTGTGAGGGCTTTTTAACCAAGGTATGATAGCTCTTCATCCATGTACATCTTCCATCCATGGAGTCCCTTAGAATTCTCCAATTTGATGAAGAATTCCTCAATTCAATTAAGGGTTTCTTCAGTGTTGTGGGTTATGATGAATATGGATCCAATTGAGTTGATATTGATTCTTTATGATTGAATTAGTAGTGAA
Organism: Solanum etuberosum; assembly: GCA_029582245.1. Taxonomy (NCBI): domain Eukaryota; kingdom Viridiplantae; phylum Streptophyta; class Magnoliopsida; order Solanales; family Solanaceae; genus Solanum; species Solanum etuberosum. The sequence goes on from JAJONR010031781.1 coordinate 83,812, forward strand.
TAATGTTATTATGATGAAATTACATGTTTACATGCCTAACCCATGTCTATAAAGATGAAATCGAAGTAAGTGGGTTTTCTGCCTTGAAAGGGGAAATGGAGGATTTAGAGATAATCTTCTAGTATTGATGACATATGTAGTATATTGTTTGAGATTAGGGCATATAGATATGAATTGGATGAGGCTATAGTATATACATTTTGAATCATGGTTAGTAATGCTTGAGTTTATGCCTATATGATGATATATGATTGGAATTGTTTAAGAATGAAGCATATGGGTAGAATGCCTTGAGACTTAGGCCTATGAGATGCTTATGAGTGGTATTGCTTGAGAGTAAAGCTTGTAGCTATGGATGTTGATTACTAGTGCTTGGGAGTAAAGCTAATGTGAGGAATTATGAATGTTAAGGCTTTAAGAGTGAAGCTTGTATGAAAATGGTAGACTACTAGGTAGAGTTGTTGTGGAAGGACTTTACCCACCTAATCTACCTTATGAATGATTGAATGTATGAAGTGATAGAATTACTTGAATTATGATGATATCCATGTCTAATGTTTGAATTCTAGATGTGTTGATTGAAAGTGAGCTTGAACCTTAAAAGGTCAAAGTATAAGAATTATGTATATGTTTATGAAATCTATGTAAATGCTTTAAGAAAACTTTGAGAGTGAAGTGTCTATGATTATGATGTTGTTGTTGTGTTGTTAAAAGGATATTCTCATATACACACCTATGCATGAATATGATATTATATGGAAGGTTCTCTCACATAGAATGATTCTAGGTTGAAAGGCTTTCTCACCTAAAATGAATCTAAGTCCAAGGACTATGAAATGTGATGAGTCTTGAGGTGATTCACCAAATACCTTCATATGAGAGGGGTATGAGGTGATTCCCCATATTCCTAAGTAGCAAAACATGAGGTGATTACCTATGTCACAAGATGAGAAGTTTGAGGTGACTACTCTTAATATATGACTTCTAAAGCAACGCAAGAGGTGAATGCCCATTAGACTTTAAAGTGAAATGGAGGCGAATACCTATATCATATTATGATGGATATGGAGGAGAATACCTATGATCCTTAAAATAAACATGGAGGCGAATACCTATGATTCCTTAAGATGAACATGGAGGTGAATACCTATGATTCCTTAAAATGAACATCGAGGCAAATACCTATAATTCTTCAATAAGGCAAGATGTTAATACCTATTAGCCTTCATAATGAGCATAGAGGTGAATCCCCTTTGTCTTGCAAAGAAAAGAAAGAATAGTATGAATTATGCATTGTGTGGATTTTAGCTTGAAAGGCCTTCCTTGATATCTATGGCTAGAAGTGATTCCCCTTGTCCATGAAAGACAAGCTAAAGATGAGTTAAGGTTAATTCAAGGAAGTATCGTAAGTATGTTTTAATGTGATATATTCTTGTATAATGTATGATTAGGTTGGATTGTTGCTAGAGTTACTTTCCTTGATATGTTTGACTAAAGGTGAAGGTTCCCTTGTCTGTGAGAAATAAGCTAAGGATGAGATCAACAGATGATAAATATGTGTGATGGCCTAAAGTGTACTTAGCATGGGTTACTTATCCATGCATTGCACAAGTATGCTTTGAGGTTACTTATGAAGTGGTTATCTTATGTTATGAAGATATACGTATTGAATATGCTTATGAATATGATGTATCTCTTATGTTTATGTTGGTGATTATGCCTATTACTATGTTGTTATATCTTATGTTGACTAATGCTTATGTGATGCTCTTGATGTTGTTATGCTAGCTATTATATTTAGTACATTTTGTACTAACGCATACTTTTGCCAACATTCTTATCAAATTTAGGGTTCGGTGATATTGAGTTCCATCCCCGTGGCTAGATTCTTAGTAGAGAAAGGAGTGAAGACATGGTGAGTCCTCATAGCATCGAGGATTTGATCACCCTTCTTTTATGTCTTTCTTTTATGTTTAGATTATTTTATGGGCTGCGTCCCAAAGATTTTTATGTACTAGATGGTTTGGGACAAGTGTTATAGACTTCCGCTCGTTTTATAAAAAGACTTTGATATTATGGAAAATGTTTTAAATTTCCGCATCATTTCTATTGCTTTATGTTATGCTATGCTAAGGGGCTTGTATGAGGCCTCTCGGGGTCTTGTACGCCTTGTTACATCTAGGGGGTACCCTTGGGTCATGACAAACTTGGTACCAGAGCACAAGGTTTAGAATGATTCTAAGATGCCTCAAAACCCAGCTATAGTAGAGTCTTGTTCATAAGTGTGAAGCGTGCCACATTTATGAATGGGAAGCTATTAGATGAGTAGGAAATCTCACTTCTTCATTTCTCTAAGTAGTTCCATGGAGTTTAACTCTATAAGGTCTTTCTCCTAATCCTTACCCCGATGCTCTTCAGGATATGGCTAATACAAGGGCAAATGCTAGAAGGAATAAAGATGACATGGTGGATCAAGAGGTTCCTCCACAAGTTCCACAAGCTCTGATTGACCCTTTGGGTGATAAAGTGACCAATGCAGAGTTTAGGGAGACTATTCAAGTTTTGTCTCAAGCCGTGACTGCTCAAGCCAATAGAGAGGCGATTGCTCCCATGAACCCTAATGTGAATTCGGCGGATTCAAGAGTGAGGGACTTTACTAGGATGAACCCTCCGGAATTTTATGGCTCCAAAGTGGAGGAGGATCCTAAAGGGTTTATAGATGAGGTATATAAGGTACTTGCTATTATGGGGGTGACTTCGGTAGAAAAGGCGGAGTTAGCCGCTTACCAACGGAAAGATGTTTCTCAAGTGTGGTATGATCAATGGAAAGAAACAAGACCGGTAGGAGAGAGTCCCGTTTAGTGGGAAGTGTTTAAGTTGGAATTTCTTTATAGGTTATTTCCCCTAGAGATGAGGGAAGCTAAGATGCAAGAATTCATTAACCTTAGGCAAGGTAGTATGAGTGTTAAGGAATACGCCTTGAGGTTTACCCAACTATCTAAGTACGCTCCTTTTATGGTGGCGGATTCAAGGGCTAAGATGAATAAATTTGTGAAGGGAATGTCCGACATGGTAGAAAAAGAATGTCGTACGGCAATGCTTATCCACGACATTGATATTTCACATCTTATGGTGCATGCCCAACAAATGGAGGAATCAAAACTCAAGGAGAAGAATAGGGATGGATAAAGGGCTTGAATCAGAGATGGAAACTTCTCCAACACAAGGTCTGATGGATAAGGTCACCCTAGGTTTAGACAAAAGTTCTCCGATAAAGGGCCCTCAAGTACTCCTAAGTTCAACTAAGAGAGGGTGTCTAACCCTAGTCCTTGAGGAGATGGTAGTGGGGTTCTATTACCAGGGTGTAATAAGTGTGATAGAAGGCATGAGGGTTACTGCTTAGCGGGTTCCAATGTTTGTTTTGGTTGTGGCAAGCTAGGCCACAAGATAAGGCATTGTCCTACTGTTGCTAGAAATGACGGAGATAGTCTTCGTAGGTCTCAACCCTGCCCTTCATCCGATCCAATTGGTTTAGGTGCGAGTGCCCCTAAGCAAAACCAGTGTTATGCACTTCAAGCTAAAGGTCAAGAAGGGTGTGCTTCCGATGTGGATCCCGGTATGTTTATAGCTTCTTAATTGATTGTTTATGCTTTGTTAGATTTTGATGTCATTTTTGTGATGTTTTGGTTGCACTCCTATTATGCTTCTATATGATTGTAGAACCCATATAGTCAATTGTTAGTTCCCGAATGAGCCTATCCGATAGTGAAAGGAGGAAGTCTATGTCCTAAGTTTGGATTATGTCTAGTATTAAAGATTGACTTTGAGGGTTGCATGTACCACCTAGTTCAGGTGAGGGAGAGGGGTTCAAGTATGGACCAACTCCAAAGAGTTAGTTATCTTTTAAGATTGATCCTATGTATGGTCATTATGAGTAGGGTGTTTAGATAAGACCTAGATATGTTCGGTTAGTAGACTCTACCAAGGGTAGTGTTATGGGTTAAAATGGTTCCGGATCGTCTTATGTGTTAAAAGTGAAAGTTAAGAAATGTCTTAATCCGACCTTAGTAGAATTGAAAGAGATGGTGCTTAGAAAGTCCGTTGAGGCTTCATCCCAAGGGAGAGATGGTGTGTCTAGATGGCAAAGTCATAGTGTGTTCCTAATGTGAATGATTTGGGCTTACTTGAAATATTCCCACCCAAGAAGGGTGTAGTGAGGTTTAGTAAGAAAGGGAAGTTTAGTCCCCACTTGGTAGGCCCATGAGAGATCTTGAGACTTATGGTTAGGGTGCTTATGAGTTAGCCTTGCCTAGTGAGTTGGCGTAGGTGAATCCAGTTTTCCATGTCTCTAAGTTGAAAATAGTCTGTTCAAGATCTGACACCCCTAGTCCCTTAGAAGGTTTGGGAATATATGAAAGGTTATTCCTATGAGGGAGAGTCCCTTATGGTTAGCTCCTTGTTTAGAAAGTCATGGGTGTTTTATGTGTTGCCATGATTTCCCTATATAATGCATGTTCATGAAAGCTTTTGATTTTGAAAATGAGTTTTTTCATGATTGATTTCCTCATGTTGTAGTGCATTGAGTATGAGTTGCCTATAGACTTCATGAGATGAATTAATGAGCATGCCTTAGTTCGGAGTTGAGATATTCCTCCTTGAATGAATGCTTTTGAGAGTAAATTACATATGAGCTCCATGAGATTGTGTTGATCATGTTTTAGCTCGGAGATGGTATTTCCTCCTTGGACATGATTAGTTGTGAGATTTCATGCATAATGGGTTGTTAGATGAAGTTCCTACTTCCTTGTGTGGCATTGCGTATGTTTAGCTTGAAATTGAAGTTTTCCTCCTCGGTTGTGTGCATTTAGATGTGTTCCATGCATGATGGGCTGCTAGTCTAGAGTCATTTCCTTTAAGAGGTGTTTAGAATTGTCATTCGAGGATGAATGTCCCCAAGGGGGAGATATTGTAAGACCCAGTAGTTTAGTAGGCAAACTAGGGCTAAGTATGAGGGCAACAAGACCCAAGGCAAAAGGGGCAAGAGCCAAGGCAAAGGGAAAGAGCCAAGGCAAAGGGGCAAGGGACAAGGCTACCCCAAGCTTGCCAAGCACTGCCCCACTTCACGACCACCACCACGGCCAGTGGTGAGGACTATGGCTCGTGGTGTGTCTCGTGGTGGCTAAGGCAGTAGATACCTTGAGGCTGCCCAAGAATGGCTCACCTTCACGAGCCACTTCACGGCCAGTGGAGAAGACCACGGCTCGTGGGAAGGTTCGTGAAGATGCCTTCAATTCGTGGAGGCCAAACCCTTGTGGCCTAGCCACTGAACCATGGACCACGGGCAGGAGCATTGCCAGAGGTGGGGACCGCGGCTCGTGGAGCCTGCCGTGGTGCCTGGCACTAGGCTTTCCAATTAAGGGCATTTTAGGAAATTACTCTTTAAGTGGGTATGAGGTGAGGTCATTTTTCCTAGACTTAGTACACCTATTTAAGCTATTTTAACCCTTTAAACTCAACTATTAAGTCATTATTTTTAAAAACCCCAAAAGAATCCTCAAGTTCATTCTCCCAAATATTTCTCTCTCTAGAAAAAAGAAGAAGAAGAAGAGGGTTCAAGCTAGATCAAGTCTCCAATCTTCCAAGCTTTGTGAGGGCTTTGTAACCAAGGTATGATAGCTCTTAATCCATGGATGTCTTCCATCCATGGAGTCCTCTAGAATTCCCCAATTTGATGAAGAATTTCCTCAATTCAATTTAGGGTTTCTTCAATATTGTGGGTTATGATGAATATTGATCCAATTGAGTGGATATTGATATTTTATGATTGAATTAGTAGTGAATAATGTTATTATGATGAAATTAGATGCTTACATGTTTAAACTATGTCTAGAAAGATGAAATTAAAGTAAGTGGGTTTCTTTCCTTGAAAGGGGAAATTGAGGATTTAGAGATAATCTTCTAGTATTGAACACATGTGTAGTAGATTGCTTGAGATTAGGGAATATAGATATGAATTGGATGAGGCTATAGTATACATGTTGAATCATGGATAGTAATGCTTGAGTTTATGCCTATATGATGATATATGATTGGGATTGTGTAAGAATGAAGCATGTGGGTAGAATGCCTCGAGACATAGGCCTATGAGATGCTTATGAAAGATATTGCTTGAGAGTAAAGTTTGTAGCTATGGATGTTGATTACTAGTGCTTGAGAGTAAATCTAATGTAAGGAATTATGAATGTTAAGGCTTTAAGAGTGAAGCTTGTATGACAATGGTAGACTACTAGATATAGTTTTCTTGGAAGGACTTTACCACATAATCTACCTTATGAATGATTGAATGTATGAAGTGATAGAATTACTTGAATTATGATGATATCCATGTCTAATGTTTGAATTCTAGATGTGTTGATTGAAAGTGAGCTTGAACTTTGAAAGGTCAAAGTATGAGAATTATGTATATGTTTATGAAATCTATGTAAATACTTTAAGAACACTTTGAGAGTGAAGTGTCTATGATTATGATGTTGTTGTTGTGTTGTTGAAAGGATATTCTAATATACACACCTATGCATGAATATGATATGATATGGAAGGTTCTGTCACATAGAATGATTCTAGGTTGAAAGGCTTGCTCACCTAAAATGAATCTAAGTCCAAGGACTAGGAAATGTGATGAGGCTTGAGGTGATTCCCCAAAGACCTTCATATGAGAGGGATGTGAGGTGATTTCCCATACTCCTAAGTAGCTAAACATGAGGTGATTAGCCATGTCACAAGATGAGAAGTGTGAGGTGACTACCCTTAATATATGACTTCTAAGGCAAGGCAAGAGGTGAATACGCATTAGCCTTTAAAGTGATATGGAGGCGAATACCTATATCATATTATGATGGACATGGAGGGGAATACCTATGATCCTTAAAATGAACATGGAGGCGAATACCTATGATTCCTTAAAATGAACATGGAGGCGAATACCTACGATTCTTCAATAAGCCAATAGGTGAATACCCATTAGCCTTTATAGTTAGCATAGAGGTGAATCCCCTTTGTCTTGCAAATAAAAGTAAGAATAGTATGAATTATGCATTGTGTGGATTGTAGCTTGAAAGGCCTTCCATGATATGTATGGCTAGAGGTGATTCCCCTTGTCCATGAAAGATAAGCTAAAGATGAGTTAAGGTTACTTCAAGGAAGTATCGTAAGTATGTTTTAATGTGAGATATGCTTGTATAATGTATGACTAGCTTGGATTGTTTCTAGAGTTACTTTCCTTGATATGTTTGACTAAAGGTGAAGGTTCCCTTGTCTATAAGAAATAAGCTAAGGATGAGATCAAAAGATGATAAATATGTGTGATGGCCTAAAGTGGTACTTAGCATAAGTGAGATTATGGAGTCTTATCTATGCATTGCACAAGTATACTTTGAGGTTACTTATAAGGTGGTTCTCTTATGTTATGAAGATCTAAGTATTGACTATGCTTATCAATATGATGTATCTCAAATGTTTATGTTGGTGATTATGGCTATTACTATGTTGTTATCTCTTATGCTTATAGCTTATGTCTTATGTTGTCTAATGCTTATGTTATGCTCTTGATGTTGTTATGCTAGCTATCATATTTAGTACATTTTGTACTAACGCATACTTTTGCCTACATTCTTATTAAATGTAGGGTCCGGTAATATTGAGTTCCATCCCCGTGGCTAGGTACTTAGTAGAAAAAAAAGTGAAGACTTGGTGAGTCCTCATAGCATTGAGGATTTAATCACCCTTCCTTTATGTCTTTCTTTTATGTTTAGACTATTGTATGGGCTGCATCCCAAAGATTTCCATGTACTAGATGGTTTGAGACAAGTGTTATAGACTTCCGCTCGTTTTATAAAAAGACTTTGATATTATAGAAAATGTTTTAAATTTCCGCATCATTTCTATTGCTTTATGTTATGATATGCTAAGGGGCTTGTATGAGGCCTCTCGGGGTCTTGTATGCCTTTTTACATCTAGGGGGTACCCACTTTTTTAATTACTCTAAAGTCGTGTGATAGAGTTTAACTCTATAATGTCTCTCTCCTAATCCTAATCTAATGCTTTACCGGATATGGCCACTCGAAATGCATATTCTAGAAAGAATATGGGAGAGTATGTTGAACGAGAAGCTCCTCAAGTTTCGGTCAACCCTTTGGTTGAGCAAGTGACTAATGCAGAGTTTAGGGCTGCTTTGCAACTGTTGGTCAAAGCCATGACGGCTGCAGACAATAGAGAGGTTGTTTTCACCGTGAACCCAAATATGGGTAGGTCGGCAAAAAGAGTGAGAGACTTCACTAGAATGAATCCTCCGTAGTTTCATGGTTCTAGGGTTGAGGAAGATCCTCAAGAGTTAAGGGTGTTGCTCAAATATGGTTCAACCAATAAAGAGAAGATAGGGTGGAAGATGTGGGTCCTCTTGATTGTGAAAAGTTCAAAGTTGCTTTCCTTGATAGGTTCTTTCCCCATGAAATGAGGGAGGCAAATGTGCATGGATTCATCAACCTTCGTCAAGGAAACATGAGTGTAAAGGAATATGCTTTGAAGTTCACACAATTCTATCGATATGCTCTTTCTATGATTGTCGACCCTAGGGTAAGAATGAGTATGTTTTTTTCAGGTGTGTCTGAAATGGTAGTTAAGGAATGACGTACCGCCATGCTTATTATTGATATGGACATTTCATGTCTCATGGTTCATGCTCAACAAATTGAAGAGGAGAAACTTAAAGAAAGGTATAGAGAGGATAAGAGGGCGAAGACCGGTGATGGTAACTTCTCACATTCAAGGTCCAATGGACATGGTCGTTCTATGTTCAAAAAATATTTTTCCGGTCAAGGTTCCTCAATTGCGCCATCTAAGTTCAACAAGGATAGGGTGTCTAACCCTAAGCCTAAATGAGGAAATAGTGGTGGATCTTCATTGTCTATGTCAACTTGTGCTAGGTGTGGAAGGAAGAACAAGGGTAACTTCTTAGCTTGCATGGATAGTTACTTCTGTTACGGTAAAAATTGTAATAAAATAAGTGATTGTCCATTACTTACGGCTATGGGAAGAGAAGGTCAGCAAGCTCCGCCTAGTTGTTCGGGTTCAAGTGCTCCAACGCAAAACCGATTATACGCACTTCAGACTCATCATGAGCAAGAGGTTTCTCCCGATGTGGTTACCGATATATGGAAAGTTTTCCAACTTGATGTTTATGCTTTACTTTACCCCGGTGCTACCTTGTCTGTTGTGATGCAATATGTCGCTAAGAGGTTTGATAATCTTCCGAATGTGTTGTTATATCCTTTTTCCATCTCTACTCCCGTTGGTGAATCTGTTGTGGCTAAGAGAGTATATATAATGTGTCTTCTCTCCTTATCCCATCGAGTCACTCATGTTGATCTTGATATGCTAGATTTTGATTTTATCCTTCGTATGGATTGGCTGCATTCGTGTTATATTTCTATTGATTGTAGAAATTGAGTAGTCAAATTTCAGTTTCCAAATGCACCCATCCTAGAGTTGAAAGGGGGAAATTATTTGCCTAATAGTCAGTTTGTTTCTTGTTTTAAAGCTAGAAAGATGATCTCTAAGGGTTGCATGTACGATCTCGTTCATGTTAGGGATATGGGTTCTGAAATCCCAACTCTTGAGCCAGTCCCCGTTGTTATTGAGTTTCCAGAAGTGTTTCTCGATGATCTACCAGGTTTTTCTCCTGAAAGGGAAATAGACTTCGACATTACCTTCTTCCAGCTACGCAACCCATCTCTATTCCTCCTTACCAAATGGCTCCAACAAAACTTAAGGAATTAAAGGATCAATTGAAAATTTTGTTGGATTAGGGTTTCATCCAATCGAGTTCTCTCCATGGGGTGCTCTAATTTTGTTTGTTCGAAAGAAAGATGGTTCACTTCGTATGTGTATTGACTACCGGAAATTGAACAAGGTTAGTATTACGATTAAATATCCTCTTCCAAGTATAGATGATTTATTTGATCAATTTCAAGGAGCAAGTTACTTCTCTAAGATTGACCATATGTTGGGTTATCACCAATTGAGGGTAAAGTAAGATGACATTCCCAAGATGGCTTTTCAAACTCGATATGGTCATTATGTGTTTTTTATAATGTTGTTTGGTTTGACTAATGCTCCGGTTGAATTTATGGATTTGATGAATAGGCAATACCTCGATATGTTTGTGATTGTGTTCATTTATGATATATTGATCTATTCGAGAATGGAAGAAGAGCATATCGATCATTTGAGGATTGAGTTGTAAGTTCTGTAGGACCAACAACTCCTTGCAAAGTTTAGAAAATGCGAGTTTTGGTTAAGGTCCATAGCTTTTCTTGCACGTATTGTTTCTTATAAAGGTATTGAGGTAGATCCTTAGAAGACGGATGTGGTTAAGAGTTTGTCTAGACTTCTATCCCCTTCAGATATTTGAAGTTTCTTGGGCTTAGCCAATTACTATAGAAGGTTTGTGGAAGGTTTTTCTTCGTTTGCCTCTCCATTGACAGCATTAACCTAAAATAAGGTTAAGTTCATATGTTAGAGCATGCGAGAAGAGATTTCAAGAATTTAAATATAAACTTACTTCTGGTTCGGTGTTGACTTTGCCAGAAGGAACCGATGGGTTAATTGTTTATTGCGATGCTTCAAGAATTGTGTTCGGATGTATCTTTATGCTAAGTGGGAAAGTCATTGCCTATGCTTCAAGACAACTTAAAATTCATGAGAAGAAATATCCTACCCATGATCTTGAACTAGCGGTAGTTGTATATGCTCTAAAGATTTTGAGGCACTACTTATACGGTGTTCATGTAGATGTTTTTACCGACCACAAGAGTTTGCAATATGTGTTTAAACATAAATATATAAATCTTCTCCAAAGGAGGTGTCTTGAGTTATTAAAGGATTATGACATGAGTGTTCTCTATAACCCCAGAAAGAAAAATGTGGTGACGGATGTTTTAAGTCGGTTATCGATGGGTAGTGTTGCTCTTATTGAGGACGCAAAGAAGGAGTTAGTTTGACATGTTCATGGATTTACCCGATTAGGTGTTCGGTTGGTTGACTCTACCAAAGGTGGTGTTATGGTTCACAAAGCTTCAGAATAGACTTTTGTGGTAAATGTGAAAGCCAAGCAAGGTGTTGATCCGACTTTTATTGATATGAAGGAAGTGACACTTAAAAAATCCGTAGAGGCTTTTTCCCAAGAGAGAGATGGTGTGCTTCGATATCAAGGTTGTTTGTGTGTTCCCAATGTAGATTACTTGAGAAAGTAGATCCTATCAAAAGCCCATAGTTCTGGATATTTTGTTCACCTGGAAGCCACAAAGATGTATTGTGACTTGCGGGAGATCTATTGGTTGAATGGGATGAAGAAGGATATTGCGGAATATGTGGATAAGTGTCCTAATTGTCAACAAGTGAAAGTTGAACATAAAAATCTGGGAGGTTTATCTCATGATATAACCATTCCTATTTGGAAATTGAAAGATTTGAATATAGACTTGATTGTCGGTTTACTATGCACACTGCGTCACCATGACTCGATTTGGGTTATAGTAGATCATATGAAGAAATAGACTCATTTCATTCCCGTTAATGTTTCTTATTTTGCGGAAGACTATGCTAAATTTTACTTGAGAGAAATGGCCAGGTTACATGGAGTGCCCCTATCCATTATCTCTGATCTTGGTACACAATTCACTTCTCAAATTTGGAAACCTTTCCAAAAGGATCTTGGTGCTCGTGTTAAGCTTAGTACGACATTTCATCCACAAACTTATGGGCAAGCGGAGTGTACTATTCAAACTTTGGAAGATATGTTGACAGCATGTGTAATTGACTTCAAGGGTAATTGGGATGATCACATGCCTTTGATTGCTTTTGCATACAACAATAGCTATCACTCAAGCATTGGTATGGCTCCATTCGAGGCTCTATATGGTAGGAGGTGTAGATCTCCTATAGGTTGGTTTAAAGTGGGTGAAGTTTCTTTGATAGGCCCTGAATTGGTGCATGAGGCTATGGATAAATTTTGGCTTATTAGAGAAAGGTTGAAAACCGCTCAAAGTCACCAAAAGTTTTATGTTGATGTTAGAAGGAGAGTTCTTGAGTTTGATGTTCATGATTGGGTCTACTTGAAAATATCACCCATGAACGGTGTGATGAGGTTTGGGTAGAAAGGGAAGCTTAGTTCCCGTTACATGGCCCATATCAGATTTGAGGCATATTGATAAAGTTGCTTATGAACTCGATTTGCCTAATAACTTGGCTTCAGTTCATCTAGTGTTCCATGTCTCCTTATTGAAAAAATGTGTTGGAGATCCGACATCCACAGTTCCCTTATAAGGTTTGGGAGTTCTGGAGAATCTTTCTTATGAGGAAGTTTCGGTAGAGATTTTAGACCGGCAAGTTAAGAAGTTGAGAAATAATGAAGTTGCTTCCATAAAGGTTCTTTGGAGGAATCAATTAGTTGAGGGTGCTACTTAGGAGGCCGAGGCCGATATGATGTCCCATTATCCTCAACATTCTCCCTTTGTCCCTACCCTAGGTCAAGCTATTCAGTCCATCATGATTTACTCTTTTGGTTTCATGTATCTTAGGTATTCTGATGATTCCTCATTTATGCATGTTCATGTAAACTTGATTATTTTTTTTGAGAAATTGAGTTAGCTTGATAAGTTTCTCCATGTTTATGTGCATTTGAGTATGAGTTTCATATAGACTTCATGATATGATGTTTTGAACATTCTTAGCTTGGAGTTGATGTTTCCTTATCGGATATGTGCATTCATGTTGGGTTGTTAGGTTATGTTCCTATATTCCTTATGATGTCTTGAATCTCATTCGAGGATGAATGTTTCCGGGGGGAGATAATGTAACACCTCAGATTATAGAAAGGCTAAGCGGGCAGGTTAAGTACCAAAAAATAGACCCTGGAACCCTCCACAGAGCCCTAAACGAGCTATCTAGGGAACCACGGTCCATTAGGGCTCTCGTGAAGAATTTACAGAATCTGCCTCAGGCAGTGGAAACCGTGACGGTGACCCAGACGGCCCGTGGTGTTCTTGACGGCCCGTCAAGAGGGTCGTACAAGTCACCTAGTTGGTAGGGTATGATCCAAGATCCTTTGAAAAGGACCATACACATTTAAACGACCCATGAAGCTTCACACGGACCATGAAGTCGTTCGTCAACGAGACTTGTCACACTAAGATCTTAGGGTCAACTTCACATGATCATAAAACTTTGAGCACAAAACGAATTAGGTGTCCCATGACCTATAAAATTAAAGATAATTAAGTCATCTTTCCAACGCCACCGAGTTCACCTAATTCCATGTTTCGAGTAAACAATTACATCAAAAATAGTGAATACCTGTCGGGCAGAGAATCTTCATGACCTGCTAGACGGGCCATCATGCTCTAGGCGGATGTGGAGCCCCTCTTGAGAAGCTATTTGGAAGTTTTAAGTCACGGACGGTTCTGTCTTTTCCTAATTATTTTAACGCAATACTGATGAGTCTGAGATTTTGACTCATTAAAGGCATGAATATAATAGTTTAATGACCTCATATGAAAATTATTATGCTCTAAAATGATGCTGTTGTATTGATTTGTAGCTAAGAAAACAAAAGGAAAAGGAAAGAACAACAAAAGCTGAAGATCACCAAATCTAATCGGCGATCCGCCGAATGGCCTCTTCACCCACCGAAAGTTACAGTATGCTACTCCTGGGATGAGAGAAATTAGGCGAAGGATAGTCCCTATCGGCGATGGGCCGATTGGATCGGGAAAGAGATTTAGCCCACCAATTTTTACAGAATGATAAATGAAGGTGCAATCAAAACGACTATCCAAATGAGCAAATGGCGCATCACGGAATCCATCGGTGAACCTGACGAAGACCGTCTAAAGTTACAGTATAAATTAGATGAAAAATCAAGATAAAAAGGCGATGGATAGAGGCGATTGGGGAATCGCCGACCTGTTGGCATTCTATCATTGTGTAAACTATAGTTGGAACGAAAACATTGTTCTTTCTTAGTTTTTGAGGTGATTTTCGAGTAATCATTGAATCGGGTTTTGGCATTGAAGCTACATTGAATCATTGTAAAGATTTGGAGATTAATACCTAGTTATGGAGAATGTAATCAATATTGATTTCTTAGTTTTTATGATGTGTAGCTAGAACCCCCATTCTTGGGGGTCTGACCATGTGACTAATTGTATAATTTAGTTTGTGGGTGTTAGAGATTATTGATTTTATTGCTATTTTAAAGTGGGTTTTCTTTATAGCCTTGGTTAAGTTTATAAATTGAAATGGTGATTTCAATTCTAATTTAGTGTTTTATGCTTGCTTGAGAGAGAGGTGTGAAACTAGGGTTATAAATCAGCATTTGTAGTGATTGGGTTGTTGTGGGTTCAGCTTGAGAGAGTGAATTCTAGGCTCAATTCTGCATATCTAGCTCGAGAGAGTAGATAAAGTAAGGTTTTTGGCTGTTTATAGTGTTTAGCTTGTCGAGGTTCGAGAGAACTCCCTTGAATCGTAATAGTTGTTCGAGAGAAAGCTATTGCATCTAAAGTCTAGCCTACCCGCTAAGATTTGGAAACCTTTAGTAATTCCCGATCACCCATTTAGCGAAATTGACAATTATTTGGTCACACCCTCAAGTACTCCTTAATTACTTTATGAATCCCCTGTTGTTTGTAATTGTTTTAGTTGCTAGTTGACACTCTTTTTCCCCCCCCTGACATTCGTGTCACCCTTTTACTTATCTAATTGAATTCGAATATTGCTATTCCTATAATCGAGTAGATCATATTTATAACTTCATAACCAAATTCAAACTTATACCGCTCCCTATGGGTTCGACCCCAACTAATTTGTTGGGTTTTATACTAGATTTCGATCGTCTACACCTAGTATTGGATAAGGTGTAGTTGAGCATTAATCAAAATGGCACCGTTGTCGGGGAGTGTTGTTTAGAATTCTCTTATTGAAGTTTGAATTATGATTTTTTTATGTTGTAGTTGAATCGATTTACCATGTGTTTTGAGCTGTTTGTGATCAAGTGACAAGATGAATGCAAATGAAAGCAGCGTGAACCAACTTGGTCACCAAGATGATGGTGGTAACTTCTTTCATGCCAATAAAGCTCAATTGGGGAGCGTTGGTGTTATAAGCCTACCTTAGGTTGTGGGTCATGCTACATTCCATGTGACAAACACGATGTTGCACCTCTTGCAAGCTAAGGGTGTATTTGGAGGGCTGGATCATGAGAATCCCCATGAACATATTCGGAACTTTATGGATATATGCAGTCCATTCTCACTCAAGAATATTTCACAAGAATCAGTTCGGTTGCGGTTGTTCCCTTTCTCTTTAATGTGGGAAGCAACCAAGTGGTTAGCACGTGTACCGAGGGACTCCATTTCTTCATGGGAAGAGCTTACGAGGCATTCTACATAGATTCTTTCCACCCTAAAAAATGGTGAAATTGCGTGACAACATCCAGAACTTCAAGCGAGTAGAAGGGGAACCGATTCATGAAACTTGGTTGAGATTTCAAAAGTTACTATTATAGTGTCCTACTCATGGGCTCCCAGGTAATGTGATACTTCAGTAGTTTTACCGAAGTTTAGACTCAGTGAACAAAGGAGTAGCTGACAAGCTAGCCCGATGAGGGATAATGTTACAACCATTTGAGGTGGCCTCGTCCCTTCTTGATGAAATGACAAAGATCAATCGGGCATGGTATACTCAAGAAGACCAAGTGTATCCCTTAAATTTTAGAATGACAAAAGAGAAACTTGACAAGGAGAAAGAGAGGGATGAGAATATTAGCAAAATGATTTCCCAAATGCAGTTGTTAAAAAAACAAGTGTTAGAAAGTGTTGGTGAACCCATAGAAGTAAAAAAAGTGTTTAGACTTGAAGAGGGTTCTCACTCGTGCTATTTAAAGTCGGGTAGGAATCAAGGTTGGAACTCGCATAAGGAAGAAGAGCGGAGACGATACAATCAAGATTGTTCTAAACAGAATGACCCTTGGAAAAGAGAAGAGAGCCATGAAGAGTACCACACATAATCAAGTGAACACCCAAGATCTATGGGTAGTTCGGGTAACTTACGAGTGGATGAACTGTTGTCGTGTATCCTAGATAAGGTTGAAGGATCCGATGACATGCTTAAGGAGATGAAAGTTGATTTCTCATCATTGAATAATAAGGTAAATTCTCACGCAGATGCAATCAGACAACTTGATAGCTAAATAAGCTAACTTTCAGTACAATTAGAACCCAAGGTGTTTGAAAGGGGTGAAGCTGAGTGTGCAACACATTTGAGGGCTGATAATGATGAAGATTTGGTGATTGTGACTCGAAGTTGAAAGATAGCATTCGGTAATGTGATGGTTAATGATGGGATGAATGCTTATAAAGAGGAAAAAGATATCGGTGAGGAAGAGAGGCCCATTCAAGCGGCGGAAAGTGATATGCTCAGAAAGGGGGAAGAGAGTCCTAAGAAAAGCCCCACCGAGGAGTTGCAAAAAGCTAAAGAAAAGGCTACATGATTTCCAAAGATAGTGTAACCTCTTCCTAAAATATATCCCCCATTCCCTTAACCTCTCAAAAAGAAAAATGAGGATGAAAAGTTTAAGAAATTAAATTCCTATCCGTGTGCAAGACACTTTCCATAAACCTTCCTTTAGTGGAAGCATTATTGGAGATGCTGGGGTATGCAAAATTCATGAAGGAGCTGGTCACTAAGAAGAGAAGCATGGACTTCGAAACAATTGAAGTCTCTCATAATTGTAGTGCCATTATGACTAGCGATGTGATTACTAAGAATGAGGATCCGGGGGCGTTCACTATCCCATGTACCATTGGTATGCTTCAGTTTGCCAAGGCTTTATGTGATTTAGGGGTGAGTATAAACTTTATGCCCTATGCAATATTCAAACAACTTAGGCTGGGTGAACCGAAATCCACAAAAATTCGGCTTCTGATGGCGGACCAGTCGATCAAAAACCCCGTTGGGATACTCTATGACATATTGGTGAAGGTTGATCGATTTATCTTACCGGCTGATTTTGTTATTCTAGATTGTGAAATTGATGTGGAAGTGCCAATTATTTTGGGTTGACCATTTTTTCACAACCGGAAGAGCTCTAGTAGATGTTGAAAGTGGTGAGCTAAAGTTTCGGGTAAATGAAGAGGAGTCACCTTCAATGTGTGCAAATCAATGAAACAACCCAGTGACATTCATGTAGTTTCAACGATTGATGTAATTGATGAAGCAGTTACCAGTGTGAGTGAATTGATGTGTATGGGTGAACCTCCTGAGGTTGTTCTTTCGAATTATGATGAGACCGAAGTTGAAGGATATGATGAAATTGTAGCTGCTCTATCGGGACTAAGTGAGTACTCAAGAAACTCATTGAAGCTAGACATTGATCTAAAGAATCGAGAGAGTCCTCCCGCTAAACCATCTACGGAGGAACCTCCAATTCTTGAGTTTAAAGTGATCCCTGCTCATCTTCGGTATACATTCTTGGGGACGAATAACACCTTGCTCGTTATCATTGCAGCAGACTTGCTTGAGTGGCAATTGAAATTGTTTCTTAAGATGTTGAAACGTTACATCAAGGCTATAGGGTGGACAATTGCTGCTATTATAGGTATTCCACCCGGAATTTGCACTCACAAAATCCAATTGGATAGTGAATGCAAACCAAGTGTTGAGCATCAAAGAAGACTAAAACCGCCTATGCAAGAGGTGGTGAAGAAAGAGATCATTAATGGCTAGACTCTGGTGTGGTGTACCCTATTGCAGATGGCAAATGGGTAAGCCCCATACAATGTGTACCCAAGAAAGGAGGCATCACGGTGGTCCCGAATGAGAAAGGAGAACTTGTCCTCATGAGGCCAGTCACCGGTTGGAGAGTGTGCATGGACAACCGGAAGCTAAATTATTTGACCGAGAAAGATCATTTTCCAATGTCGTTTATGGATCAAATGCTTGATAGACTTGTGGGGCGTGGATGGTACTGTTTCTTCGATGGCTACTCCGGGTACAACCAAATCTCTATTATACCGGAAGACCAAGAGAAAACCACTTTCACATGTCCCTATGGGAATTTTGCCTTCAAGAGGATGTCATTTGGATTGCGCAATAGTCCAACGACATTCCAACGGTGTATGCTTTCTATTTTTGCTAACATGGTGGAAGATTCAATGGAACTATTCATGGATGATTTTTCAATTATAGGTGATTCATTTGAGGCATGTTTTGCTCATCTTGGGAAGGTCCTTCAAAGGTGTGTAGAAACAAACTTAGTCATCAATTGAGAAACATGCCATTTTATGGTCAAGGAAGGCATAGTCCTAGGTCACAAGGTGTCACAGAAGCAAAGATCGAGGTTATTAAGAAGTTGCCACCACCTATCTGTATTAAAGGCATTTAGAGTGTTTTGGGTCATGTAGGGTTCTATCGAAGATTCATCAAAGATTGTTTCAAAAATTTCACACCCATTGTGTAAGCTATTGGAGAAAGAGGCGAAGTTTCTTTTTGATGATGCTTGCTCAAAATCTTTTGAATGTTTGAAAGAAAAGTTAATCTCTACCTGGGTGATCATTAGCCAGGATTGGTTCGAACCATTTGAGGTGATGTGTGATGCAGGTTGTACCGCTCTAGGAGCTGAGCTAGGGTAAAAGCGCAACAAACTCTTTCATCCAATTTATTATGCCAGCAAGTCGCTAAATGGAGCACAACGTACCTACACTGTTACTGAACAAGAACTACTGGTTGTAGTATCTGCATTTGAAAAGTTCAGGGCAGACTTGTTAGGCACTAAAGTGACAGTTCACACTGATCATGCAGCGTTGCGGTACATAACATCCAAGAAAGATGCTAAGCCGCGGTTGATTAGGTGGGTCTTGTTGTTACAAGAGTTTGATTTTGAAGTAATCGACCGAAAGGGGTGTGAAAATCAAGTGGCAGATCATTTGTCGCGGTTAGAAACCAATATGACAGACTCCAAAGAAAGGGACATTGTGGTTGAATTCCCAAATGAAACAGTGATGAGGGTAACCCAACGCAACACCCCTTGGTATACTGATCTTGCTACCCATATGGTGTGTGAAGTTATGCCTGAGAATCTGAACTTCTACCAGCGGAAACATTTCTTGTTTGATGTAAAGAAGTACTTCTGGGATAAACCATATCTGTTTAGACAATGTGCAGACCATATGATTCGTCGATGCATACCGGAAGAAGAGGTCAATGACATTCTTAATGCATGTCACACCTCACCTGTTGGTGGACATCACAATGGGGTGCGAACAACAGCAAAAGTGCTTCAAAGTGGCTACTACTGGCCATCTCTATACCGAGACACTCATGACTTTGTGAAACAATGCATACCATGAAAAAAACAAGAAGGGGTATCAAGGAAGCATGAATTACCTCTCAACCCTATCTTAGAAGTGGAGTTGTTTGATGTTTGGGGTATCGATTTCATGGGACCATTTGTGAGTTCCTTCGGCAACAATTTTATTTTAGTGGCGGTTGACTTCCTTTCCAAATGGGTGGAAGCGGTAGCATTGCCCAACAATGAAGGTAAGAGTGTGGTGCAATTCTTAAAATGATATATTTTTGCATTATTTGGCATCCCACGTGCTATCATAAGTGATGGAGGATCTCACTTTTGCAACCGGGTATTTGCCTCATTATTGAGCAAATATGGGGTAAAGAACAAAGTTGCAACACCATACCATCCACAAACAAGCGGCCAAGTGGAAGTTTCGAACCGAGAGAATAAAAGATTTTTTGTAAAAATGGTGAATGCAAATCCGACTGATAGGTCTCGTAAATTGGATGACGCTCTATGGGCATATCGTACTGTATTCAAAACATCAATTGGTATGTCACCATATCAGTTAGTGTTAGGAAAGTCTTGTCACCTGCCAATTCAGCTTGAGCATAAAGCTTTATATGCATTGAAGACGCTAAATCTGAACTGGGAGAAGGCTACGAAAGGGAGAGTAAATCAACTTCATGAGTTGGAGGAATTTTGGTTGAGAGCATATAAAAGTTCAGCCCTGTATACAAAGAACATGAAGAGGTGGCATGACGCCAAAATCCTTCAGCGTGAATTCTGATTCAGTGATTTTGTGTTGCTCTTCGATTCTCGGTTGAGACTTTTTCCCGATAAACTTAAATCAAAGTGGTCTGGTCCTTTCAAGGTAACCCGAGTGTTCACAAATGGGGCAATTGAAATTGAAGGTAATGAGGGTCCAGCTTTCAAGGTGAATGGGCAGCGTCTGAAACTCTATTTTGGACAATGTCATGAGATTTAGATAATCGAAGTGGTGTATTTGGAAGATGCTTTAAAGCATTTCCAAGTCGTGCCACGACGTTAAATAAGGCACTTCTTGGGAAGCAACCCAAGCTTTAGTTGTTTTTGAATAATGTGTGTTGAATGTGCAGGTGAAGGTGATTCTGCGATGCCATGGTCTTTTCGGTGAGCCGCCAAGTGGAAACAGCGGTCGCGATTTGGCTCGCCTTTTTAACATCAAGGAAGGGCTGCAGTTCTAAAATATTTGGCGAAGAAGTCCAGTCACTCGGCGCTGCGCCGAAGAGGTTCGGCAAGCCCGACCTCCACCACCCCCTGACCTATCCTGAAGGGCCGGTATTCTAGAAAATTAGGCGGTGATTTAAGAACACTTGGCGATACGCCAATGCTGTTCGGCGAGCCCGATTTTAATCACCATTTGGCTCCAACTAGATAGCCAGTGTTTTGGATATTTAGGCAAGCTGAATACCTTTATGCGGTGTGCCGAATGGTTCGTCGTTCTACATAGCACTTCGTCGAATGGCTACTTAGTAATGAATCCTCCTTACCTTGTTCTTTTCATTTAGTGCCATGTCTTTATTTCGTGTTTGAGTCTTTTTACATTGAGGACAATGTTGGATGGTTTTGGTAAGGCGGGGACTAGTTAGGAATACCACATCTTGATGGGTTTGAATGAAGTTGTTCTCTTGCAAATTTGAGTGTCATTTTTGAGAAATATCGATGATTTGAATAGTGGTTTCAATTGAACAATATGAGTGTGCGGCTACGATGAGGCAAGTTAAGTTACATAGGTCATATGTGAACTCCTA
The DNA here is from genome assembly GCA_029582245.1 of Solanum etuberosum. Taxonomy (NCBI): domain Eukaryota; kingdom Viridiplantae; phylum Streptophyta; class Magnoliopsida; order Solanales; family Solanaceae; genus Solanum; species Solanum etuberosum. The sequence continues at coordinate 105,007 of JAJONR010031781.1, forward strand.
GCATCTCGTTGTGACAAGCCGATTGTTGAGTGGATCTCTTGTGATGATCGTTGCACGCTAGCTGAAATGTGTAGAGTCTTATTTGATAATTGTGTCGAATGCCATGTGTGGTGAGGTTTTCTTGAACTATGTGCTTGATGATATCTAGAACTTGCCCCATTAGTCCAATTGATTGATTAAAGCGAGCGATTGAAATGATCTTAGGCACAATTTGTGAAGAGTGAGCCTAAATTGATAGTATACCTCTTTGTGGCCACCCTGTGAGAAGTGTGAACCTTGCTTGTTACCTTTTGAGCCTATCCTTTTCTTTGGAAGAAACTTGAACAACTTTGACCTCTTTATCCAATCACGCATAACATTCATGAAGTATTGGTTCGTTTAAATAGCCAACTTAGGCCAAAAGCCTAAGTTGGGGGTGTGGTGAAAAAGGAAGAAAGTCAAGAAGTGTGAAAAATCCTCCTTTAATGGATTGTTTTGAAAAAGATGGAACCGCTCCATGTAACAAAAAGAGAAAGAAAAGAAAAAGGTGAAAATGGAAAAAGATTGAAAAAGAGAAAAGTTTGTGAAATAAAGTGTCTGATAGAAGCAAAAGAAATGTGGTATCCAATGAGTCATGCTTAGGTGAATAATGGGGTGGATTGTGCACATATTTGAATGTGAAAGAGAAGGAGAATAAGTGATTTTCACTCCATACTTCATGAAGGTAAAAGCCACTAAACCAAAATTTCATACCTTTACACTCAGCCCCATTACTTGCCTTAAAAATTCCTTCGTGATCTTGAGTGATCTGAAAAAGAATGTTGATTGGAAAATAAGGGCAAGCCTATGGGTAGAGTCATGTATGTGTTCATCTTTGTGAGCGTGAGAGTTGTATTTGATTCCAAAATATGAATTTGTTCAGGAATTTTATGTGAACATGGAATCATCCTTTTTCTGAGGGCATTTGAATGCTTTTGTTGAGCTTGAAATTGCATTTGAAGCAAGCATTGTGACTTTGAGTGTATTTGATAATGGTGAGTCACAATTTGAAACTTAGAGTGCAAAATTAAACATTGTATGTGCAATTTGAAGCTCTTGTGTGCATTTGTGTTGAGTCTTGTGTAGCACTGATTGTAGACATCCTTGTTGAGCTGATCGACCTTAGGTTTTACTTGAGGACAAGCAAAAGTTTAAGGTGGAGGTGTTGATGAGTCTGATATTTTAACTCATTAAAGGCATGAATATCATAGTTTAATGACCTCATATGCCAATTATTATGCTCTAAACTAATGCTGATGTATTGATTTGTAGGTAAGAAAATAAAAGAGAAAGGAAAGAACAACAAAAGCTGAAGCTCGCAAAATTCACTCGGCGATCCGCCGAGTGGCCTCTTCACCCGCCGAAAGTAACAGTATGCTACTCCTGGGATGAGAGAAATTGGGCGAAGGATAGTCCCTATTGGCAACGCACCGATTGGATTAGCGAAGGGGATTTAGTACGCCGATTATTACAGAACGATCAATGAAGGTGCAAACAAAATGATGATCCACATAAGTAAATCGCGCATCACGGAATCCATCGGTCAACCCGATGAAGACCGCCTAAAGTTACAGTACAAATTAGGTGAAAACTCAAGATGAGAAGGCGATTAGTGAATCACCGAACTGTTGGCGACACCCGACTTACCTCACAGATTTACCCCGAAGGCCAAATTTTGAAAGAGTATAAATTTATTTCTTAAAAAGACATGAGGGCATTCTATCATTGTGTAAACTCATAGTTTGAATGAAAATATTGTTCTTGCTTAGTTTTTGAGTTGATTTTAGAGTAATCTTTGAATCGGCTTTTGGCATTGAAGCTACATTGAATCATTGTAAAGATTTGGCGATGGCTATGGAGAATGTAATCGGTATTGATTTCTTACTTTTTATGATGTATAGCTAGAACTCCCATTCTTGGGGGTGTGACCATGTGACTAATTGTCTAATTTAGTTTGTGGGTGTTAAGGATTATTGATTTTATTGGTGTTTTAAAGTGGGTTTGCTTTATAGCCTTGTTTAAATTTATGAAATGAAATGGTGATTTTAATTATAATTCAGTGTTTTATGCTTGCTTGAGAGAGAGGTGTAAAACTAGGGTTATAAATCCACATTTGTAGTGATTGGGTTGTTGTGGGTTCAGCTCGAGAGAGTGAATTCTAGGCTCAATTCTGCATATCTAGCTCGAGAGAGTAGATAAACTGAGGTTTTGGGTTGTTTATAGTGTTTAGCTTGTCGAGGTTCGAGAGAACTCGCTTGAATCGTAATAGTAGTTCGAGAGAAAGCTATTGCATCTAAAGTCTAGCCTACCCGCTAAGATTTGGCAACCTTTAGTAATTCCCGATCACCCATTTAGGGAAATTAACAATTATTGGGTCACACCCTCAAGTACCTCTTCGTACCTCTTAATTACTTGATTAATCCCCTGCTGTTCGTAATTGTTTTAGTTGCTAGTTGACACACTTTCCCCCCCTCCTGACATTCGTGTCACCCTTTTACTTATCTAATTGAATTTGATAATTTCTATTCCTATAACCGAGTAGATCATATTTATAATTCATAACCGAATTCAAACTTATAGCGCTCCCTGTGGGTTCGACCCCAACTCATTTGTTGGGTTTTATACTAGATTTTGATCTTCTACACCTAGTATTGGATGAGGTGTAGTTGAGCGTTAATCAAATACTATGTCGCTTTACCTTATACCAAAAGCCCTATATAATGATTTTTACCCCCAACACCACCCAATTCAATTCATTCTTCTAAAATTCCAAAAGATTGACCAAGTTCATCCTCCCAAATATTTCTCTCTCTAAAGTTGAAGAAAAAGGATAGGGTTTCAAGTCAAGTCTCCAATTTCACCAATAATTTCAAGCATTTGGCATCAAGGTATGCTAGTATTCACCTATGGGGTCCTTTCCTCCATAGGATTCCTAAATTCTCCTATTTTTACAAGGTAGAATCTCCAATGGAAGTTAAGGTTTTTACTCAATCTCATGGGTTCTTTTCAATTAAAATATTATTGATTGATTTATGTCTTTTTATGCATGAATTGAAGAAATTGCATGTTTCTAAGTTGAATTCCCATGAAGCCTTGTGAAATCAATGATTTCTACACTATGATCGTATGATGAAGCTTTTGAATCATGAAAGATGGGTTTATGAAGATATGCGCGTTCTTTATGAAATTGATGAAAAATGATCTAAGTTACATTGAGATTAAAGCATCCATGTTGTTGTTGTTGTTGTGAAAGGATTTCTCACATACACATGAAAGTATTATTGTGAAAGGGTTTTCTCACAAAAAGGATTCTTAGAGTTGAAAGTTTTTCTCTACTAAACTTTGAATCAATATTAAGGAGCTATTCTAATGAAACCTAGTTTTGATTGGCTACTTGATGTGCCTTCCATGGATGATAAGGCAAGTGGAAATTACCCATGCCTCTAAGTGATAAAGACAAGTTAATAATAATCACTATGTTGTGAGATTTACGCTTAAGCACCGAGAGGATATTGAGATGGAAGCTCTCTTGTAGCTTGAGGTCGGGTTTATAGTAACAATCTCCTTATTCCATACCTATGTACCCTCATATGATGATTGTCTTAGATAGACATTAGCTAGTGGATCCATGTAAGCTAAAAAATCATGGTTTTACCTTGGCAAGTAGGACACCCCTTTTCGGTCTAGGTTAGACACCGAATTCTGTATTAATAGCTCACATGGTCTTAATTTCGGTTAAAGGTAAATCTCCCACAATAATGAACTAAGTTACTTCTAGAAGTATATTACGAATGTTTTAAAGATGTTAGCTTGCATTGACCATTTTTTATGATTCATATTTTCTGACCCTTTTACCTGATGATTTAGCTTGGTCATTGCATGTCATGAAAAGGTCCTTTTAGCATGATTTCATACTTTTATTAATTGTTATCATTGTTGGTACATTTTTGTACTAACGCATACTCTTTCCTACATTCTTATAAAAATGGATGATCCGACACTCCGATTTCACATCCCTGTGGCTAGAGTTCAGTATAGTAGAGTTGAAGATTGGTGAATCGCCATGTTCCGATGATCGAGCATTATTGATTATTGTGTTTACTTCTTTTCTATATTATATGTGATGTAAGGGTTACGTCCCGATCACTCTCGATGTACTAGATGGCTTTGAGACTATGATAGGCTTCCGCTATATTTTATAAACTCTTATGTTTTGAAATTGTCTCTTAAACTCATAAACTCTATTATCTTGTATTATGTATTCTAAGATGCTTGTATAGGGCCTATCGGGGTCTTATACGCCATGTCACGTCTAGGGTACACTTTGGATCTTGACATGTCTTCATATGATCATACTTATGTTTCCATATATTTCCTCATACTTAGAACATTCCATTTACTAATGCATACCTATACTTACATTGTCTCATAATGTACGGTTTGACGCTTCTTCTCCTCCCGCTTGTGGCTAACTTGGACTAGTATCGCTATTGGATTGATGAGTCCTTACACTTCGAGGGCAAGATCATGAAGACTTTTTTTTATTTTGTCATTTACTTTGAGACTTTATACGCTATGTATGGGTTACATCCTAACCACTCTTACATTGTTTTAGAATGGCTTGTCAAGACATAGTTATGATTCCACTTTTTCGTTTAAACTCTCTTTTATGATATGAGAATTCTTACCTAAATTTTCCTATTTTATGTTATATTGTATTTTATGTATGTCAAGTGGCTTGTGCAGGGCCTCTCGGGGTCTTATACGTCATGTCACGTCTTGGGTATACTTTTTGTCATGGTAGGGATGATGAAAAGCTTCAAAGTTCTTCTGGTTTTTCATCAGTTCTTGGTCTTTTTGAAGCATCAACTACTTTCCAAATAAAGTATATGTTCATCCACAAGTGTTCTCCTACTATTTCAGCTCTTTCTTCGTATCAATCTTCTCTACAGTTTGGATTTGTAGTTCCATGTTGTTATCTAACTCGATCATGCATTTCCTTGCCTTTCCTAGTTCTTTCCTTAGTTGGGCTATGACTATATCATTTTCTATGTGCCGGAGTTGATGAGATAACTCATTTTCTTCATACATCACTTGAAGTCGTTTGAGTAGAACTTGACGCTCAGCGTCAACACCTTTGATACAATGGAGACATTTTGGCCGCGTTTGATAGTTTTTCTAAGATTCTTGTTCAACCATTCTTTGTACATATCACTACATTCAGCTTGAAACCTATTTAGAATCTAGTCACCCATTACCTTTCAAGTTTTCCACTCTCGAAGGATCAATCTAGCTGAGGCGACTTGGCCATCCTCATGAGTCATTGCCAATTTCGACATTTCAGTTATTTGAGGGACAATCCACTTACCTCTTAACTGCTTGAGAACTCGATAGGGAGAAAAAGACCGGGTTCCTCTCAATCTGGTGAATACCAAGAAAGGGATATTTTCACCTCGGAGCTTGATTTCTTTTACTAGAAGATCATTAATTTTCCACTACACATTTTCGTACCATAATCCTTTGAACTTTGGAAACCAAAATTGTTGACCATGTTCATTCTAGAAATGGTTAACATATAGACACATACAAGGAAATTCAAATTGACCCGCAGACTGATGGTGTTGTTTGGGCCTTGGGGAAAGACCATGGACCCGAGTAAGCATACAGCAAAAGCCAAAGCACTTTTTTCTTTCAAAGTTTTCTTGGAAATGAACTCTTCTTTTAAATTTCTCGAAGGCTCTAGCACGTCCAAATCGATAGTTGAGCTTGCAAAGCGGGATATTTGGCGGTGGGAGTTTCTCCATTTAACTCGGCTTTGACTAGTGAGAATTTTTCTTTGATTTCATCAAAGTCCTATATTTTGGGGTAAAAAAGATCACTATCGGAAATCCTAGTGCTTTTTTGAAACATGGCTACACCCTCATAATATCCAAGTACTTCTTCGAGAATTGGAGTCATCTCCGAATCTACAAAATGGAACACCGTATTCTCACTATACAAAATTTTTACCATTGTTCCAATCATCTACGACAAAACTTCCATTTCCATTAACGGATATAGCCTATGTGCTTTTGGACTTCTAGTTTGTCACATTTACTAATGAATTTCGATCAGAATTGAAGGCAACGGTGAGGTTGAGTTACCATCCGGATCCTCAAAGGGTGAAGAACTTGAACCATTCTACAAAAGAGAAAAAAGGTTAAAGTACCTCCCCCCAATTGACAATGAATTGATTAAATTGGATTACACTCCCTTCAATTTAACACATAAAATATGATTGTCTTTTTATTGGACATGGTCCAAATAGATACAAGGTGGGCTTCTAATGGACCCAACACACCTTGGCTATTGGTTCATCATAGAGTAATGCTCTTAAAAATAGATTTGTCTTAGCTCTACACTAATTTTAATAAGAGTTACTTTTGAAAGGCTGGTGCCAACGTGAACAACTTGGGTTGGAACTGTGGAAACCGTTGGACGCAGGACGAATCAATAAATTACCATGCATTTTGGAAAGGGTTATGTATAGAAAAGACTGAGTACGGGATAACAAAATCGTTCTTTAATATATAAAAATATTAGTAGCATGCGACGAAAGTATGTCATGAATGCAAATTTCAATTTAACATCATATAATAAAGAGGAAATACATAAAAAAAAAAACCTCAAACTTGTCCGTAAAACTCACTTTAGCACTGTAACTTTACTGATGTTTAATTACCCCCTTAAAGAACTTTCAGGTGAATTAAATACCACCTTATACAAACAATACCAACTTCGTGGTTAGGAGGTGATATACACGCGCCCCACATCAGCGCCACCTCTGTGACACGTTGACAACATGTCAGATGGTGAAAAAAATTAGTTTTATTTTCTTTTTTCTTTTTCCATGTCATTTTTTTGTTTTTAGTTTTCATTTTTTTCTTCTTCCATATAATTTTTTTGTTCTCATTTTTACTGTTACTCATCTTCTTCATCGTTCCATCTTCTTCATTACAATACTAAAATTAAAATTTCTCTAGGGTAGAAAACTAACACACAGAGCATGATTTTCTAATAATTTGATGAATATTGTGTGTCAAAAAGAGAAATAGAGCTATACATATATTATCATCATTGAAGCTGAAGTTGCTAGAGCTTCAACGGCAACTGACGGTGACTACTTCAACAATAATTGTTGGAGTGATTGTTGTTATATTAGGCTTAAGATTGACAGATCTGAAGGTTTTCAAACCTTTTACCGTGGTTTCCTGAAAAATAAGAACACATAAAAAGAAAGAAAAGAAAATAGGAGAAATGGAAGAAATCCAAGGAAATGAGTATAACCGGTGTTTAGTAAAAGTCACCGACGCGGTGAAATTTTTTGATGAGATTGGGTGGTTTCACGGTACCTGGTCTCTTATGGAGCAGTGATGAACGAGTAACAAACGCGGTATCGGTGATGTCATTCATGATTGAGCAATATTGAATTAGCCAGCGTGTAATTGTTATCAAGAATATTTTCCGTCAAGGGAATAGAGAGAGATTTCAAACAATCTGAGAGAAAGAGGAGATGAAACAGGGAGTCACTGAATGAAGACAAAGTGGGACCCACTTGTTTTTCTTTTTAGTTTTTTTTTCCATTTACGCGCCTAGTTCTTTAAAATTTGTCACGTCAGCTACTAAGGTGTTATTTAAATCACTTACAAGTAGTTTATGGGGGTATTTAAATGCACGTGAAGTTATAGTGCTAAAGTCAGATTTGGTGACAAGTTTGAGGGGGATTTTATGTATTTCCTCTATAATAAAAGTATAAGGCAAAAATAAGGAAAAATAAGTTAACAATTATAATAATCTATAATAATTAGTCAAAAAAATCAATCAAGTCTAAAGGATTAAACCTACTTAAACCCCAGTCGAGTTGTCATTTCTGTTTTGTCGCAATTTTAATATCTTTAGAAGAAAAAATACTTTTGAAATATTCTAAGTATAAAACAATTTAAGAAAAATATACTTAGAAAGAGTCACTATTTAAATTTTATAAAGAAATTAATAAAAATTAATTAAAAAGACTCTAACAAATTAAATTTTAAAAATTTAGAAAAAATGAGTAAGAGGTTCTTATTTATACTTCAAGAAGGTATTAACACTTAAAAGAGTCGCTAAAGTGTGGTTATCCAAAGATTTTAAAAGTTTAGTTGAATAACTTTGAGAAAAACTACTTAATTAAGTAAAGAACATTTTTACTTTTTGAGTTTTTTGAAAGAAAGGAAACTTAACTTAAACATTTGAACTACATTGCAAGTAATTAGGACTTTAACAAAAAGATTAATTAAAAATTATTTGATCATTTCAAAGATAATAACTTGAACAAATCTAGTCGATTAAAGCAAAATACTATCTTAAATTAATTAAAGATATGACAATGTTTTGACTAAAATAGATTGATTAAGTAAATAAAGAACACAAGAATTGATAAAATGAAATTTATTAGAGTAAACTAACACAAAGAAATGGTTTATCTTTTAGAGAATTTATCTAGGTTAATAAAATTGTAATATTAGAACATTCAAACAAATAAGATTGAAAGAATAATGATCAAGAAATTAAACTTGAGCTTTTTGGATCAATTTTTCGATCATGGTATCAAGTGGATTGGCAACCCCATTATTTGTCAGTGTTGCTGTATTTTTCAGCATTTTTAGCCTATATATTTGCTTCTTTTGCCCTTTATTTTAGCTTCCAGAACCTGTAATAGCTTCCTTGCTTCGTGTCGACCGCATTCTCTTCGAATTGATGGAATCGACTCAATAAACATAAATGGGTATCAGCCCAACTGTAAAATGCAGAGGAAATGTGAGTCCAAATGGACTCATGAGTGGAAAGTTAACGCACAATAGATTAAAGATAATAATTATACTAACATCATAAGTTACTCAGATACTAAGTCGAGAAGAATAAATAATTACTCAAAAAGAAAATATCACGTGTTTAGGAGGAAAAGACACCAACAATTATTTATATAAATGTGGACAACAATATAAGGATAAAATGAAATAAATTCTAATTACTCTTGTCATGCTCATCACAATAAAAAAAAATATGCTGGACTATGAAACTAAATTTTCAAGCTCATAGTTACTGAGAGAAACAAATCACAGCATCAACTTGAATGTTTCTCCTATAAGTAGAGCATAAAGTATTTACCTAAATTTCAACAACCTCTATTGAGACATTCGTTATATGTATGAAATATTTTTCTGGGAAGCGACACTGTGATTTACGAGATGTGCAAAACCCTTCCACTACCACAAAGTTTCGATCCTAGAAGCACGAACAAAACACAAGCAAGATTTCAAATCTAGTCTTGTTGATATTCAGGTGTTAGAGATTTATGTCTTTCTTGAGTGAAAAAATAATGTTCTTACGAGTTTGAATCCCAAAAAGACCTTGCTCAACGGTGAAGCAAAAATGGAGAATTTATAGAAGACCAATTAGGTCGAAATTGGGGGGAAAACTGAGGGTATTTTGGGATTTTTTTTTATTCACCATCTCCTCATTGATCAAACATCGGGATACGAGTTATTTAGAATCTTTCGATATAGATGTGAATGAAAAATCCGTTCATTGTTCTCATGTTGAAGCATAACCGGATGGAGTGCCTTGGTATTTTGACATAAAGAAGTATTTCGAAATAGGAACTTATCTTGAAAATGCAACATTCAATCAAAAGAAGGAACTATTCTGAATGGCTGACAATTTCTTTCCAAGTGAAGAAATCTTTTATATGAGGACTCAAGATCTGGTTCTTCTCAGAAGTGTGGATTCTATTGAAGCTACGAAACTACTTGAACAGATACACGTTGGAGTTTTTTGTACTCTTATGAATGGTCTCATCGTGGCAAAGAAAATCCCTGAGTTGGTTATTTTTGGATTAATATAACAAAGCATAATTGTTGTAAGTTTGTGATAAAAGTGCCATAAATGTCAAGTACATTGAGATTTGATTTGAGCACAACCTTATGAACTCAATGCTATGAGTTCACCTTGTCCATTTATAGCTTGGGGCATGGATTTCATTGGACTAATAGAGTCAGTTGCCTCTAACGGGAATAGATTCATTTTTTTGCCATAGATTACTTCACCAAGTGTGTTGAAGCACCCTGGTATAAAAGTTGTGACAAAGAAGGTTGTCACAACCGAAAGTACTCCTTAGGTGTGACATGGCATGTAGGATCCCGAGAGTCCCTACAAGCCACTTAGCATACATCATACAAGATTGATAGGAAGTAGATTTAAAAAAAACTTTCATATCATAAAAATTGGCATAAGTTGAAGTCTACATTTTCATGACAAGCCGTCTACTACAATATAAGAGCGGTTGGGGCGTAATCCATGCACCACATACATCATCAGAAAACTAGAAAGACATAAGACATCAAAATGTATCTCAGTCCTCAGAACATGAGGACTCACCAACTCTTTGAATTTGGTAGAATGATCAACTAGCCACAAGTGTGAGAAGAAGAACCGTCAGACCCAACATTAATAAGGAAATGTAGGGACAAGTATGCATTAGTACAAAGAATGTACTATGTATGGGGCAATATGCTTAAAAAGAGACATGTAGCATGAATTGTGTAAACATGTAATACATACAATATTTCAAATTTAAAAGCTTAAACAAGAAACATAGAATAAATTATATGATACGTTCAATGCATTTAAATTAAGAGAAATAAGAAATCTTTGAAGAAACATATTCATTTTGTGAGAAAACCTTTTACAATTACATTGATGCTTTCATCTAAAAGAACTCTATCATAATAAACATCATTTTCATGGGACATGCATAGCTTTTCGAATTCATAATTAATAGGTTCATGATTTCTTAACCAGTTCATCATTTAAAAATCATGGATCATGCATGGGTTCATATTATATTAAACTCAATATCATGTAATTACGTTAAATCATGCAATTGAAGATTAAGAAAACAACATTTGAATTATAAGTGAATAGAACACATGGAGAATTAAGATGAACCTTAATTTAATCAATTGGAATCAAATTGAGGAATTGAAAACCTTGGGGACCCCATGGAGGAATAGAATCAATTGGTGAATAGTGACATACCTTTATACCCAAAGCCCAAAAAAAATGGTAAATGGAAGACCTTGGAGTGAAACCCTAGATTCATCTTCTTCCTTTGATTGAGAGAGAATTTTGAAGGAAAAAATTGGTTGGGTTTTGGGGAGTAAGGACAATGAGTATTAAATGTTTAGATTTAGGACTTAAAGTCTTTATATAGGGCATAGAATAGGGGTCAAAATGACATAGTTTAGGCATAACATGTACAGGAAATGATCCATTAGCCCTTAAGAAATTACTGCCAGAACTGGTCTACGGGTCCGACCTGCGATTCGTACAGGTCAACCGTAGACCAAGTACTGGGACCTTAAAATTTACCCAACTTTGATGAGACATTTCTATGGTCCGTACAAGTCAACCGTTAACCAAATACTGGACCTTAAAATTTACCCAACTTTGACGAGACCCTACTACGGTCCGTAGATCCAAAACGTAGAACTCAACTTCAACCCCAAAATTTCACCAAGTGTTGATTGCTCTACAGAACCCATCTACGACCCAGAGATCATTCGACAGACCATCCTGGTCAATCGTAGGATGACATACCGAAACATGATTTTAAAAATTTATTTCCCCTCTTTCAATGAGACTGGTATATGACTCGTGGAGTATTTTACGAACCATAGACTTGTCTCGTAGACCTGAACCAGTAGCTAAAAATATGTAATCTTTTTTCCATTTTTCAAAATGTGTGGTGTTACAAAGGGAGTGGCTTATTTTTTCGTAACAATTTGATTTACGGGTTTGAGATACCGTGTTCCATCATTACTGATAATGGAGTTAATATCAACGGCCATTTGATGAATGATATATGTTAGCAATTCAAGATTACCCACCGGAACACAACTTCTTATCGTCCCAAAGAGCCGTTGAAGCTACCAACAAGAATATCAAAAAGATGTTGATGAAAAGGATTGTCAATCACAAAGGTTTGTATAAGATGTTACCATGCGCTCTTCTATGTTACAAAATGACTGTTAGAACATAAATTGGAGAAACTCTATACTTGCTAGTCTGTGGAACAAAGATGGTTATACCTGGCGAAGTTGAAATAACATCATTCAGAATCATCAAATAAGCTGAATTGAGTAATGTTGTTTAGGTTCACAAGTGAATTGTTCATTTTGCCTTGATTGATGAAAAGAGGATGGATGTCTTTTTTCTTGGTCAATTATACCAACATAGAATGATATGTTCTTTCGATAAAAGGGTAAGAACTAGAATGTTTGAAATTGCTTAGTTGGTTCTCAAAAACATTTTCTCCATAGAGATGAGTACAAGGGAAAATTTTCACCAAATTGGAAAGGACCCTACGTGGTTCGCAAAGTTTTATCAGGAGGTGCCCTGATCTTTTACGATATGGATGGTCACTGGTGGCAAAGACCGATCAACTCAGATGATGTCAAGAGATTAAATGTTTGAAGACTCGGTCTGTATCTTTATCTTTTCCTTGTAGTTTCATCATTTGCTTGTAATCATTTATGTTTAGAATTTTTCCACTTTGTACTGAACTACGTTTAACGTTAACTCTTATGAATGAGAAACGTAGGCGGCCTACGTCGGATTTTGCCACCCTCATATCGATTTTCAATATTTTGCTTTTGTATTCAAACTATGTTTGACAAGAATTCTCAAGAATGAGATATGTAGGCAGCCTATGTCGGTCTCGATCGTTTACTTATTAAATTTTCCTTTATTCTTTATTCTCGAGAGGGCAACTATGTTTAACCTGATTCCTACCTCAACAAGATGCACATGCGCCACAACAGTTCGGTCATACCCCGTAACATTTTCATTTCCCTTTACAATAAAAAAAAGGATAGAGTTTTTTTAGAGGAACACAAAAATTCTCAAGAGGATGGTATTTCTCCTGCTAATCAAGACTAAACACGCATTGAGAGTTGCAACTTGGACAATTTTTTAGAGAAAGTCATAAAAATTCAATAAGTCTACTATCAATTGTTTGAGGCTTGCCAAGATATTTAACTGGAAAGAAATTTTTTAGGATGACCTCAAAAATTTCATCGAGTATTATCAAAAGTTTAAAGGGAACTTCAAATATCTCCAGCATGATTGGAAGTTTGATGCTAACATAAAATGATCACCAACATCGTTATAAGGTCAAAATCAACTCCAACAATCTCTAACACCGTTGAAATTCATATTCAATTTCGCAACCTCAGTTATGGAGAACTTCAAAAGAATCGATAAAGATTTCCAAGCTTCAAGTATCTTCAGAATATTTCTAAAAAGCTATAAGATAATCTAAAGTTGCGAACGCAGAATATTTGTTTAAGGTTTATGTGACATGAAACTTAGAATGAATATGTTTTAAAATCCTTTTCAAAAATCTATTTTCTTTAAAAAACTCTCTATATGTTTCAAAATATTTTGCATAAAATATCATTGTCTTATCTTTCAAAAGTGGGAGATCAAAGCAATCAAACGGAGATAGAAGGACGAGAAGTAAATGATCAAACAACATTGTTTTGCTCAATCCTAGAAAAAATAGATGTCTTACTGAATGATAATGCTCAAATCACCCTTCAAAACCAATTAAAATGATGAGCGATTGTAGTCTGTAAGAATCCAACGAAGAGTCGGGGTCAAATCCCATAGGGAACAATATATTGCGGAGAATTCTTTATCGAGAAATTTGGATTTTAAATCAACTTATTTTATAGTAAGAACAATCGGGTTGATAGTACCACCAACTTAATATAAAATTTTGTTATCAATAATCTCAATTAAACTAAGATTTAAAAGAAATCAAGAATTAACAAGCAATCTAAGGGTGCACAGATTGGAAATCAATGTCACATAGGAGTAAATGTGCTGCTCTACAGTGATATGAATACATGAATAGGGGAAGTCATCTTCAATGAGGCTAATCATCTTTTGATCTCAAAGCATGTGTGCCTAGAATCTCCTTTCGGTCTCATCTAATGTAAATTCGTAAGAACTCATCACCTTACTCTAACCCCTCTTTCAAGAATAGGGTAAATAGATCCAACCCATAACCTCTCTTTCGAACAAATTCAAGGACATCAAACCTAAATTGCTAGTATTGAACTAATTACCCACTCTATATAATCTCTTTTGAGCATCAACCAGAGATTGCAAGTAGGACTTAAGTTTGCAACTTTAACCCTTATTTAACCACATGATAATTAGACCAAATTCATGCATGAACAAGAATAAAATAGAGCATAACACAATACCCTCTACATTAAATTAACACCCAACCCCAATTGACCACCCCTAGAACTTGGGTATTTAGCCACCCATCACAAATGTAAAGAAAGTATACCTTCCATGAAAGCAGATATGGGTAACTTGAAATCAAGAAATTAAGAGTAAAGCCACTTTGGATTTTACTTCAAATTATTGAATTCTAGATTCAATTGTAAAACCCCAAGAAGACTAGAAAAAGTATTTCAAAAGTGAAATGTTATGTCTCAAAACTTTTTTCTCCACTCAGTTATTCAACCCTCTGATCAAAATCCTTTTAAACTCTTATCATTTGGGCTATTTATATTTTACTAAAATTTGGCCAAAATCCACTTCGCAATCAACTCAGACATTAGTCGGGCTTGCCTAGTTTACGCGGCGAATCGCCCCTCGTTCCCCGTATCTGCTTGTGATGTCTACGCTTCAGGCGTTTGAACTTCAGTCGGAAAATTTGATTGACTCAGCCTTTCACGTTCGACGCATCACTTAATACCACCATAGTTCACCATTTGAGCATTAAATCTACACCTTGCACACTGTCAGATTGGGTGTTGTCTTGCACAGTTGGCCACCCGCCTTTCATGTTGGGCGATCAACAATGTTTTCTTTGCACTTCTTTTACATGTTTGGCCATTCTTTCAAGCTTTAGTCCATGCTTGTCCAATTTTCTTTCATAGCTACAAATCATGAATATTTGATTAGAAATGGACATAGTTAGGCATTTAGGACACCAACTATTGAGCTAAATGGACCTTAAATGAGTGCAAATCTACCATTCATCAACACCCCCAACTAAAACTTTTTCTTGTCCTTAAGTAAATCAAGAACACAATAAGCTCAATAAGGGTGTCTACAATAGTATTCAATGAGAGTTAACATGCAAGCGCCATGGAAAAACTACTCTCAGTAGCATGCTACCCTATACCATGATCAAAAAGCTTGAAATGATGACTAGCTAGTCCCAACACAAGCTCAAGCTCACGTTAGCTTCTTGTCTAATGCAAGAATATGTTTCAACAAATGAAATCAAGTACCCTCACATTAAGAATGATTTCATGCTCTCACAAAGAAAATCAACAAAGGTAATATGAATCAATATAACTCTCACTCTCTTGAAAGAGAAATACATGCAAGCTTTGTCTCATAGGTTTGCCCATATCTTCCAATCAATAGACAACTTGATTCATGCAAGATCTCAGGGTTCTTTAGGCTTGTAATGGATTTGAGGGTTAAGGCATGGTTAATATTTATTAGTGACATACACCTTTTGAAAGAATTGTTGCAATCAACATAACCTCTTCTCATGTTCTTTCCTTCTTTCTCATTTGAGAACTCAAACCTCAACTTTCCACTTAATTTATGTGGAACTATTTCATTCACTTCTCTTTTTCATTGTCATTTTCCCAAGCTATTCTCATCAAATTGATGACAAATACATACACATTTTTATTTTATTTTTAAAGAGGTATATCCCTTTTTCTTTGTAAAACTTTCAAATTTGAGTTTCCTTTCTTCTTTCTTTGCCCTTTACATGGCTCTCATTCATCCTTCCTAATCACATACCTAAATTTTCTATTCGCACATCGCCACACTTCAAAAAGGATTTTTGGTGAGAAGGTGGGGTAGTTTTGGCTCAAGAGGCTTCTTTTGGTTGTCAACAAATAGGTTAGGCTGAATTGGTGGCGACATGGATTCATACCCTTACAGCGTACTTAATATTTGGCTCCCTCACTGAATTTTCTCCCAAGATCATGTCTCATATTCACCAAGACTCAACCAATTGAACTAACAAGGCAAATTCTAGGACTCCACATGCATGTTTTCAAGTAAACCTCACCACACATGGAACTTCAAAATATACTAATCTATCACATCTCAAAAAGATCAAAAGCAAACGTGTGATGTTCATTGCAAGGCTCACATTTAAATGCAACTAGTCAACACAGGATTCAAAGAGACCACTCAAAAGGTGTAATCACATCGATTTCTCTCTTACAACACAACCACTATGCGTCATGCTTATCATGAGTAGTATTTAAATCATCAATATTGAACAAAATTAGTTCTCAAATTGTTATCAATGAATATGTCAAGAATTTCATGATTTTGACTCATGGGGGGTTGCATTCATCCAAGAGAAAACAAAATTTGAAGTAAATAGACATACTTTCCAAAATAGAAGAACTTTAATATACACATAACATTAACTACAACAGTTCAAAATATGAAATAAAAAAAATAGAAGCAAAAAGAAGAATTTTAGCAAGAAGGCGCTCACCCCACAAAAAATAAAAAATACTGTCCTCAATGCAAAATAAATGTAATAGTGGGAGGCTGAGATATAGGATCCCCTGAGAAGCTACGCTTGTGAAACACTCTCATTTGGATTCTCTGGTGGAGAAGCCTTAAGTGGGGCATCCATGCCCGACAATAGGATCACGGGAGGCCGCAAGGAAGGTTCAACTTGGGCACCAATGCCTGTCTCAACAATGGGAAGTGTGGGGGAGTTTGGAGTGACTCTACTAGACCCAACAACTAATGTATCTCGGAGGAACCTCTTTAGGGTAGGCTGAATAATGACCTCTTCGGTCTCGTGCAGCTTTGTCAGGGCCTTAGTAATCTTATACTCATCCTCTCTGAACCCTTCTGTATCGGTCTCCTCAACCAACTCCTCATCCTCACCAACCATATTTATAGCGACCTCATGCATAGAAGAGGAAGGTGCCACACTAGGCATCACAAGTGCAGGGGCAGCATCATCAGAAAGGCAAACATTTCCCCACAGAGTCGAGATGTCCATGGATTGAATCTGAACCACCTTAGCCCTCAATGCAGCAACCTCAACCCTAAAGGTGTCCAATCAACTTGCACTACTCTCAGTCTTCTGCAACACCATTATCCTTTTACTCAACTCATCTACTCTCAAATTATAGCCCTCAACTATCTTCTCACACTTAACCACCCGCTCAGTCAAAGAAGTGAAGGAATTCTGGATAGCCTGGTCAATGAGCTTGGGAAATTCCTTCTCAACTCGGGCACCTCTAACATCCATTAACCGGGCAAGACTACCCACCTAATATTTAAGCGTCTGGGTCAAGAGAGGAAACATGACAAGAGAAGGGGAAGGGCTCACACTAGCAGTGGACCCAGAAGCAGAAGGTGCAGATGTATCATCATAATAAGAAAGACCAGCATCAAATGAAGGAGTAGGAATACTTGGTTGCTCCACAGAAGGAGCAGGTGTGTTGGTCTCCAGAGTCAAGATTGCAAGGTCAACAAATGAAGTGCAGTCTGGTGGCGGCGACTTCCTTCGAGTTGCATCGTATCTCAAAAACTTTTCCTTGATCCACCAGATATCACTATATGAGGCTGGTGTGACTCTGACATCTATAGCAGCCATGAAAAGGACTCTTGCCCTTTCACATAACTCTGTGATTAAAACTGGAAATGAGAGCGATTTCTGCTCCTGCCTCGCCCTCACAAGCATCTCTACACCAACAATGCCACTTACATGTATGTGCTCTCGATCTATGATGTTTCCCGCCAATACCACCTATCATGGCAAAGAATAGACTTATTCTGGGATGGCATCAAGTTGGTTTTGATGAAGCCCAACTAGTATCTAGCCACTATATTTAGGTCTTTTTTCTCTATCTTAGCACCATCCGCCATCCAAGAAAGAGAAGAATCAGAGATCAAATGTACTAAACAAACCTTCAGAAAATCTAGGTCATGGAGCATCCAGAGTTAATACAACTAATCTTTAAATGCCGGCATATATAGGGCAGTATTAATAACTCATGCGTCATGCCAGACATTCTTCCCTCTCACTTCTCCTTCTTCCAGTGGCGTCCATACTGTTCCCATTCGATTTTTTGGAAGGGCCTGAGCATATGCCGCATTAAATTACCTCTACCCGGAAGGGATGTAGGGACTCCTGGCTCTTGTAAAACCTTCAGACCTATAGAGCTAAATTGTATCCCAGATGGCAGGGTAGTCACTCATTACTCCGTCTATGAATAGTCATCTCTCCTCATGTATGTTTCGTTCTCCTTCTACTTTGAACCTATTCAAGGCTCTTGGAGCTAAAATCGGGAGAACTGTAGAGATCGGTGCTTGTGCAGATAAGGGCTGAATAAATTTAGACCTAATGTCCGTCCTCTTCCTCACAACCCTTGGTTGTACCCTATCTTGGCTATACGGTTGTGGGATGAAGGTTTTGGTGGTGATTTTGAGCTTCAGAAGGTTCATTAATGGAGATGCCATGTTGCCTCTTGAGAGGAGGAGCATGAGGAGATTCTTAGTCTGACTCAGTATCGCAGTGGACCACATTATTACCATTTGTTCTCACCATCACCTGTAAGGTACACATTAAACCACAAGATTTGTGGAGTTAGTTAAAATGGAAACCACTTTGAATCAAATTTGAAAATAGTCCTGAGGCTCGCCTAACAGGATCAACCAACTCCGTTGAGCTCATGAATTAGACAGTAGCACAAATCTAAGGGATCAGGCACACAAGGAGGACAACGCTTACTCGGCAATTTGGCGAGTTGGTTTCTGCAAGCTAAGACAAGTCCACCGAAACTGACAGTGCAAAAGTGAAAAGACACAGTCATTAAGGGTTATATCCTCTCCAACTCACTGATTCACCAAATGAGTGCGGTGGACTAAGACAAACCCACCGAATGGGATAGTACCCAAGGCCATGCATAAGCTCAAGAAGGTGAGTTGGGTCATACTCGGTGATTCACCTATCTTCCTTGGCCAGCTAATACAAGCTCGCCGAATAGGAATTTTTAGCCCGGTCCCTATTTTTTCAAATTCAAATCCAACATACACAACGCATACGAGTTACCCCCAACAATGGCAATCCACCTATATGCTTTTCTACCCATGGGTACTTAGATTTCCGCATTTTATTACTAAGTGTTGCTCTAATTGATGATTTTCCCTTAAGAAAATAGTCACCCCGTCTATAATTGGACAAAATCATGAAATGGGTCAATACTGAGCTACGCAGACGTAACACACATTCAATTAAACACAGACCCAACAAGTATATTTACTCAATTTAGCATTCTAACCATAATAATCAAGATTCACCATTTATACAAGCATTCATTGTCAAAATCACATGGGTACAGTTTGAATTCAGCAAAATCATGCTACCCTAAAAATTTAAACATTTAATCTCAGTTAAAAGGCTCAAGCCCACACCCTATAGGCAATCTAAACTCAAAATCATCAACGAGAAGTTGAAACACCAACCTTTTTGCCAAAAATAAGCAAGAAATTGAGGAATTGGTGTTAGGTTAACTCAAGATCAAATCAAACAGACTACTAGAACTTTTAACATACTCACAGGATGTACAAAATCACTCAAAATGTATAATATAAGAGAGGGGAAATGAAAACTCTCTGAGAATTTGAAGGCTCGGATGATTTGAAAGATCTTAATTTTTTAATAAAAAATAACCCTGGGCCCTTTATACCAGCCCTGTTCGGCGCATTCACTAACATCGCCGAACGGGTTCTGCGTATCAACGTCTGGAGCTTAAGCTCGCCGAACCTGCCTGAATAATTACCAAACCTGAAAGTTGACTTGGCGGACACGATGGAGTTCACATAATGCACTTCGGCGAATTGCCCTTTCGATTTATTATTACCGATCTTGACAGTGCACATTTCCATCTTTTAATGCTCAAAGGGAGGACAAGAAACATTCTGCCTTGTACTTTTAACGCATCGCCCTTTAGGTTAAGGCCTTGCCCAACCTACCCTTATCCATTTTTCAAACTCTTTTCCACCTGAACTCACAACACATGTTATTGGAAAATAGTAAAAACAAAAGTAATGACTTGGGTTGCCTCTTAGGAAGCGCCTTATTTAATGTCTTGGCATGACATATTCCTCAATCTTGAATAATCATTCTTGGGATTTAGGATTGTGTCACTAGAAAAAGTTTCATTTTCCCTTGGATTTAGATTAGTGGCAATGTTCCTCAATCTTCACATATGGTCCGTAGGTCCTGTATCAGAGCCATGTTAATGGCGTTACTTGTTAGCATGCTTAGCTAAACCATTTACTGTTTGGATCCTGATTAGATCATGATTATCATATAACCAACATAGATAATTAGTTCTTATTAACTTGTTATATTATTTATAAATGTTCTTCTCCCTGTAATTATTACGCTGGCTTGAGGTATAGAAATTTTCATTAAGTATGAGGATGCCGAGTAATAAGCGGCTTTAGTTGTGGATATGCCAGAAGGTGGATCGCCAATGGACAGGCTTGATCCCAAGGTGGACCTATCTCCAAGACGACTTAATGAAAACATTCTTGTAAAATCCAAGATCGCCATAGTAATCACCTCAGAGATTTGAATAGTTATTTATAAT